>JANIJH010000007.1:52702817-52723462 GCA_024520975.1 Erythroxylum areolatum
TAACTCCTTAGCAGAAGTTTCCTTCATATAAGGATATTTCAGCTCCTTATCAAGGAATGATCAAATAGAGGCACAAGTATGGAGATTAATTCGCGTCTACTGCTTGTCATCCATATCTTTGGATTTATCTTCCAGAACCATATCCAACTTTTGTTGATATAATACATCCATAACTTCACACTATCATATACCAAAATTATTATAGCCATTAAATTTATCAACCTCTAACCTTGTAGTAGCGATTGGATGTCTATTGGATGTAGGTGTCGACGATGATGATATCGACTCCCTCTTAACGGGCTCGTCTTTATCTCCAGCCATCTACTCGTCACTGTTCACAAATATGTACTGATACTATTACAACACTGTAGCACTGAAACTGTTCACGGGGACTGTAGCATCGACACTGTTTACCGGTACTGTTCACCGACACTGTTCACCAGTACTATTCACCCATACTATTCACCAATACTGTTCATCGACACTATAGCTCCAACAGATTTTCACTCCTACAACACCCCAGTCGAAAAAACTGGAGCTCTGATACCACTTGTTGTGCGGAAATGTTAATAAATTTTGGAGTGAAAAATAAAACAATAACAAGAACACCAAAATTTTTATACTGGTTCGGCAATGCTTACTTCTAGTTTGGAGACGACTGAGTATTTCACTATAATCAATGAGAGCATACAATAGTGTTTATCACTCAATTTCCTAAAAGATTCAAAATATCCCAAGCTCATCCACTTCTACTAGAAAGAGAAAACAAAACATATAAATATTTTTTTCTCTCTCTCTCTAGAACTCTCTCCTTCCTCTCGAATTATTTTGGTCTCCCTCACTTCTGGAAAACTTCTCTACTCTCTCACACTAAACAACTTCTTCTCTCTTCTCCTTCTCATCTCTTTCGTTGTGCTTCTCTTTTATAGAGAATTCAATGGGTGTGAAAGCCAGCTGCACCACCGAAATCCACCGGAAAACAAGACTCCATTCTTGACTCAACAATCACCGAAAGCAAGCTTCAATTTCTGACTTTAAGAAGCTGAGATTTCTGACTTGGAGAAGTTAAGATTTTTTACTTTGAGACAATTCTCAGCATAGTCTGTGGGATCTATACGAGAGGTGGAGAAGCCACCACACGATCTCTAGGAGTTTTGACGAGAAGCACAAACGATTCAACGTGTTCAAGGAAAATGTTAAACATATTCAGAAGACCAACAAGATGGATAAGCCCTATAAACTAAAGTTGAACAAGTTCGCAGATATTACCAACTAAGAATTCAAGAACACCTATGCAAGCTCTAAGGTTCAACACCACATGATGCTCTGAGGCATGCCATGGGAAAATGGGACTTTCATGTACCAAAATGTGAACGGAGTCCCACAGTTTATTGACTGGAGGAAGAAGGGAGTTGTCACTCCCGTTAAGGGCTAAGGCCAATGCGGTAATGTCTCACTTCCTTTAAATTTGGATTGATTTCGATCCTTCAAACTATTGTTGTTGCTTAAAGTTTTTGTTCAATATGATGCTGATGTGTGTATAGGTAGTTATTGGGCATTCTCAACCATTGTAGCAGGAGAAGGTATTAATCGCATCAAAACGAACCAGCTGGTTTCTTTGTCGGAGCAAGAGTTGGTGGATTGTGACACCTCAGACAACCAAGGGTTAATGGACTACGCATTTGAATTCATTAAAAAGAAAGGTGGCTTAACTACAGAGTCCAATTACCCTTACCAAGCTCAAGATGGATCTTGTAATATTTCAAAGGTTGATACAAGATCACTAGTTAGAGTATATACAAGCCATTACTAGTAACAAGTAATTTTCCTTGTTCCAATCTTTTGCAAGTGAATGCACCGACAGTGACTATTGACGGGCACGAGAATGTGCCTGCCAATGATGAAGATTCATTAGTCAAAGTAGCTACAAACCAACCAATTGCTGTGGCCATAGATGCTGGAGGTTCAGAATCCCAGTTCTACTCAGAGGTATTAACAAATGAATTCCATTATCTATATTACTCAAATGTCTCTATTGATTTGGTTTTGATATGTATCAGGGTGTCTTCACTGGACCATGTGGAACAAACCTGGACCATGGAGTTGCAGTTGTGGGTTGTGGAACTAGTGTTGAAGGAACCAAGTACTAGATTGGAGAGAAAGGATACATATATAAGGATGCAGAGAGGCATTTCTAACAGGGAAGGACTCTGTGGTATAGCAATGCAGACTTCATATCCCATCAAGACTTCCTCATCTAATTCCACAGGACCTAATTCTCTTAAGGATAAACTCTAATTAAACACACAGACATAAACTGATTACAGATTACACTACCAGTCTACCAATTTTAGCTTTTACTTTATTTTTTTTCCTGTTTCTATACATTGTACAAAAATATTACTGATATAGTTGCATCTCTTTAACGATGAAAACCTGTGTTATATACTTGATGATGTATCTTTATAAAATCCTTTTCTTGCTTCAGAAATCAATAAACCTGTAAATAATAGACTGTTGTTCTATTTTATTACCTAAACTTGCATTCAATCTTTTAGCACATTCTTTGAATTTTGACAATTGAACTCGCAAGCAAGCTGGTATAGGCAATAACATAATAAAGTGTTGTTTTATGCTCTACACCCAACCACTTTGGTTATAGTCTAGTGACAAATTATTTAAAGGTATTCTTTTTCTTGTACATGTTTAGATATACATGATAAAATTCATGGGATAATTGTACATTGCAAATAAAATTATAATGAGATTATAATTACGAGATTCATATTACATTTATTTATTATTCCTAAATGTTTCTAGTCATTGTTTTATTAAGATTGGACATTAATAGAACGTAAAAAGACTATCACACATTTTGTTTTTCCTTATGAAGGAAGTAGTCGATCTCATAGGCTAAGTATAGAGATACTTAAACAAACGTGTGGGTGCATGCTAGAGAACAAGTTTACTTAACAAACCTGATATGAGAAATCTATTTGGAACATTACTTGTATGTCTATGAAATTTTCATTGTGATAATTATATAAGCGATCCTTTGACTTGAGGTCATCAAAGTTATCTTATATGGGGATTGCTATGTTTTGATACTACTTATGATCAATTTAATCATAAGTCATTTAATTGGTAGTCATTGGATGTAGCATGAACTATATGGAAATAATTGATTGATCAAAATAGAATTTATCACCCTAAAGTAATTAGGGAGAATGTTTTACTGTTCTCGATTAGTATTAATTCAAGAAATCCTTGGCCAAGATGAAATGATGCTTTGTAAATAGTTTTCAAATGTCATTAATTAAATCAATAGCTAATAGTAGAGAACTAATATGATTAGACTCAAAATAAAGTAGACATTAATTTCATGCTCTATGTCTAATTAGAACATTGTATGATGAAAAGATTGAATTATACGAAAAAATTATTCACGGAAAGGTTAGTCAAAACTACTTTGACATTCCTGAATATTTGGGTAGTCATGATGCATTGCTATATGTCAATCTTGATCTATGATTATAAATTGTTTAATTAGAGAATTAAAGATAAATTAAATGAAGTTTTAATTTATCTAATTTTAATTATGAATTAAAATTAGGTTTTATAATCATTGCCAACATATTTGGGAACCTAATGGGTCTCATATATAGAATGAGTTGAAGAGAGCAAAGTTAATTAAGTTAGACTTTATTGTAAAGTTTGAGAAACTTTATGACTAAATAAGAGATATTTAATAAATAAGGATCATTATGAGATATTAAATCTTATATGGGTATAATTGGTATTTAATTAAAATTATTTCTAATTCTAATTAAAGTTTAATTGAAATTAGAATTTAATTTCAATTAAATTACTAAAACGTCCAAAGCTTATTATAAATAAGCTTAAGTTCTATAAAGCTATCACTTCTTACTTATCCCTCTCTGTAAGAATTACAAAATTCTCTCATCCTGTTTTGTAGATACTGTTAGAGGCCGAACACTTTTGTAGCTACGGTGGTTGAGACGAATCAGTTTTGAAAACGGTTCACAATTTGAGGAATACAACAAGATAAAGATCAAACTTCGGAATAAGATACGAATTAAGTTTCCACTTTATTATGATTTGTGTTAATCATTTTATAAAATTAAATAGATCTTGATTTTTGAGAAATCAAAAGTCACGAAAAAGTTTCGTAATTATTCTGCTGAAGTTGGGATCGAATCTCAACCTGGTTATCTTGTTGTTAATTTGAATGATTGTTATTGGTTATAATTTTGAAATTGAATTACAAAAGGTTTAAAACTGAAATCTGAAAGGTGTTTCAGATTAATATAGTCCGAACCCTAAACCACAAATTAGATATCCATATTGAGAATTATGGAAAAACTTGATGGCCTTTGGGTTTGTCTGGTGTGTACTGCCTATAATACTGTTGCATGATATATTCTGAAAATTGACTCCTCATTATCTTTGAACCCTTAAAAATAGGAACCAGGATCCTCTGTCCAAAATTATTTTGACCTATCCTATCCATTGAATCTCAGCCATCTATTTATGTGGGTCCCGTGTCTATTTATGTGAGTCCCATGTAGGTTCTGCATAAATGAATGATTAAGATTCAAATAGACGGAATAGGACAGAGTAATATTAGACAGAGGATCCGGACTCTAAAAATAGTTTATGAAACTTTGTTTTTTGAAATATGAAAAGTTCAAATTAAACACCTGAAGCCTAGAACTCAAAATCTTCTGGAAATAATAGAATCTGCAAAATGATTGTGGCTGTTTGAAATCTAGCTTTGTGTTTTGATTGCTTGCACCGTGTGGTGGCTTACGATGGCGTGGGACTATTGCATGTTGTCGAAGATCGTTTAGAAGTGGCAAGCATCACCTTCTACAGAGCCAATGTCGATTGTCGTCACTGGTTCATCGCCTAGGCGATTAGCACCCACAAATGGTGACTGTGAGGAGTTGTCGTAGTTGCAACTACTGTGGGCCAGAGCAGGTGAAGGCTGGCGGCAGTGCAAGCGGGGAGAACCATCTCCATGCTAGAACTACAGACGGTTTCACGTGTCCGATGTCGGAAGGAGCTTATAGTTGGAGAAGTATAGCGCAAGGAGAAGCTGGTGGCGACTGGCTTCAGACGCAGGTGAGGTGAACGGTGGCAAGAAAAACCATCCGGTGGCGGCGCGGGAAGAGACGTCAATCCTAGATCGAAAACGATGCTCCACACGAAAACAATGTCTGTGATATAGACTCTGCTGACTAAAAATGTTCTAGTGCATGTCTTGCACGTGCAAGCAGGATGTGATATTTTTTATAAAAAACGTTCTTTTAATTAAATATTTTTAATTAAAATTAAGTAAGTTTAGATCCCTAATAAATTTAGAAAAGTGTTTTCTAATTGTTTTGAAAATTGGTTTTAAAGGGTTATTTTATTAAGATTTTTTGAAATTTAATTTAATTTTTTCAAGATGTTGAATTATTAAATTATTAATCATACAATACAATTCCAAAATTAAGACAATTATTTTTTAATTTGATTAAGATTAATAATTATTTTGATTCCTAATTAATTTTAGAAAAAGTAGTTTCTAAAAATAGAATCAATTAGTTTCAATTATATTGAAATTAATTAATCAGAAAAATAGTTTCTAAAATTAGAATTGATTATTTTCAATTAGATTGAAATTAATTAATTAGACTCCTTAAAATTAAGAAATTTTTTCTTAAAAAATTAGAAAGTAGTTTCTTAATTAAATATATTTATTTCAATTTGATTGAGATAAATTAAATTTATAACTTTATTTGTTTAGAGAATCATTATTCAATTAATTTAGAAATTGTTTATTTATTTATTAATAATAAGTTTCTTGATTTATTAGAAAGGATATTTGCTTGATTAAAATTTGAAAAGTATTTTCATTTATTTATCAAGAAAATGAACTTTTTTAATTTTTAAAAAAATAATTTTCTAATAATTTATTAAGAAATCAATATCTAAATAAATAATATAAAGGAATTTCTTAATTAAATTTGAATTTTTTAATTAATTTTGAAAGTAGTTTCCTTTTAATATTAAAAAATAGTTTTCTAATTAAGGAAAAGTAATTTCTAATGATATTAGAAATAGTAATTGCTAATTAAATTAGAAATATTTTAATCAGATTAGAATGTATTACTTATATAATATTGGAAAAGGAATTTTTCTAAATTATAACAAGTAAGAAGAATAATTTACTGAAAATTATTTTCGATTAAATTTTGTTAAAGAGTCAAGGTAAATTGGAAATAGTTTCCACTTGGACTTGAAAAATTGTTTTTAAATCAAATTAAATTTTAATTTGGAATAGGAATTTAAATTATTTAGAAATCAATAGTTTTAATCTAATTTAATTTTTCCAAGGAGTTGGAAATGTTATTTTAGATTATGAAGATTAATAATTAGAATCAAGTGAAACTTGATATTTTATGCATATAATTTGATTATGAGTGTATAAGTTGCATGCTTTATTTATTGTAGACTTGTTGAGCAAACTCATGGCCACTTTAACCCGAACATGGTTAATCTTATGACAATATGTTCTACTTAACTAAATTTGTGTGGTTTGGATGAGCAAACTCATGATCACGTGAATTTAGAGACAAGGTTAGAAATAACATATTAGATATGTTTTGGCCAGAGTTGTCACCTAATAGATCTAGGAGTTACATGAGATATGATTGATAAAGTTATTTTCTACCTAATTTAGGTCTAGTTGGTTTGTTGAGTAAATTCAAGATCAACTATATTTGAATGGAATCCTAGTCCACTAGAAAGATTACAGTAATCTTTCCGAATAATAGTGAGGGTTATTATTTCAGATAAAATAGTGGGAATAACTAAATACATAATTAAAGTCTTAATCTTATTTGGTAGTCATGGCATATAATTAATTACTTGCTTTCTTACATTTATTTTGTTATGAGTGAAACTTACCTTGTTTAGTATATTTGATGCTAAGTTAATGAACCCAAGTTCTTGGATATAGGATATGTTTGAAAAGTGTTCTCAAAAGTTAGAAAAGAAAATTGTATACGCATTATGCAAATTTGTTATAATCTTTGTTGAGCATTTGGTGTTAAAGTTTTAGAGATATGTCAAAATTATATAGATGCCAAAATGTATTAACATTTTGAGATGACTAATGTCTCATAAACTTTGATGACAACATATAAGATATATGTCAACAATATGATAGCAAAATGCAAATGGCTGCATGGAGTATAGCAAAAAGGTATAGTACCTTGATGAAATTGTTCCACTTAATTTTACCTACTAAAAGCATAATTGTAGACTACAATTAAAGGCTTAGCAATAGTATGATAATAGTTGTCATTAAAAGAAAACGATTGCATGACTTTTCTTGCCTATATATGATATGATAGAGATCATATATATTTCTAATTCATGCTTATAAGTATTTGATACTGAATTTAGATTCAACATTATTGTAAAGTTTAATGCATTGTTAGAAATAGATTGTTAAGTCAAAGTAGTTGATCCAAGTTTATGCAAATAGTTTGTATATGTATTGGATCAAAGGAGACTTATGCTTAACATAAATGGCAGGAATAAAAAGTTGAATAACCGAAACTATCCTTTTAGGTCATGTTGGTTAAATTAACAAAACAAGAATCATAAAGTTATATATAAGGATACGTGTATCCTTTTGGTTATAAATCATATGAAACTTGTCAAGTTGAAGAATAACCAAATCGACCTTTGGTGAAAAGATGATGATGGTATTGAATTGTTAAATCTTATATATGTGATGTATTTGATAGAATAATAATTCATAAAAAAGATAATACTTATATGTCGTTAGATTACTAATGACTTTATATGATATAGTCATACGTATTAAATGAAATAATGATTTGAAATTTTGAAAAGTTTAGATTATTTAAATCTAAGTAGAAATTAAGTAAGAATGCTGAAGCATTTCGATGAGATCGATTTGGTGAGTTTAAATTTTTGGTTATTTATAGGGAATGAGATTCTCTAGTGAATACCTTTATAACTAAATTCATAAGAGTATAGATTTATTTTAAAAAATACAATATGAGATATTGTATAATGCAATATTATTTCTTCTATAGTTCCAATTGAAGCAATTAGCAAGATTTCATATTAAATATCAAATATTAAGTCTTTGAAAGACTCAAAGTTAATGATTAAAGAATGTGATGCTTGGTTGAAGCATCCATTATGTATTAAGTTTAAAACTAAATTAGATAATAAAAGGTTATAAGGCATCCAAAAGATTGGATATAATCTTACAGATTCATTGAACAAATTGTTTTTTTCAGTGTATACTTATAGGAGAATGGTTCCCAAGATAAGTAATGGGAGTAAGAAGGAATTTGAAGGGTTCAAATATCATAGCATTACATCTAATTGGAACTAATGCCTTTAATGGTACATTCGATGTTTAGTTAAAAGGCTACGTGACATTGAAAGATTCACTTTCACGATGAATTCAAAGAGTTTGTTTTGGAGATGATTATGAATTTATCACATCTATAAGAAGGTAAGTGGGAGTATAGTCATCCTCTTTAGTGGGACTATGTGGAGACATATTGCTCCCAGATAACAAAAGTTTTAACTTTCAATTGTCGAACACATAATTTTCCAAGAACAACTATTGTTGGATATGAAAAGATAATAGCTTAAATATGGAAGTTAGATCTATAGAGATAGATTGGACGTTGTTAACTTATTCTAAGTCTAAATGCATAGATAATATACTAAAGGTGTTTAGTATTTAAGATATCAGATATTTGTGAAGTATTAAAGATATTCTTTACTCTATGTATGAATTGATATTTGAGTTCAAGATGATAAGAATATAACTTTACAAGTAAATCCTAATTAAGGTTTATTTACTTTGAATAATATCATTTAGGATTGGAAAAGTTCTAATGTAGCAATTGGTTGCTAATTAAGCCATAATACATTTGTTGTTTAGTGGAAATGATAAATTGGATCAACAAGTTCTTTAGTGAACTTGATATAGTTTCTTTGCATTGTGCAAGACAGTAATGTATTGTAAAACATTAGAGTCATTGGGCATACATAAAGAGCTAATGTCTCATCAAAGATCTAAGAATGTGTTTAGGCAAATTTTCTTAATTGTGATGATAATTAAGATGGGAGTTGTAAGATTTAATCAAGTGTTCACTATAGAGCATCTTGTAGAATTCTCTCATTAAGCCACTGCCTCAGTAGTAGAATAATTGTCATATGGTGATATGATATGAGATACTTAAACGATTAGCTTAGTATAAGTGGGAGATTGTTGTTTTATGCCCGTTTAGTGACAACTGATTTAAAGGCATTCTTTATCTTGTACATGTTTAGATATATATGATAAAGTTCATGACATAATTTGCATTGCAAATAAAATTATAATGAGATTATAATTATGAGATTCATATTACATTTATATATTATTCCTAAATATTCCTAGTCATTGTTCTATTAAGATTTGACATTAATAGAACGTAAAAAGACTAGCACACGTTTTGTTTTTCCTTATGAAGGAAGTAGTCGATGTTATAGGCTAAAATTTAGAGATACTTAAATAAACGTGTGGGTGCATGTTAGAGAACAAGTTCACTTAACAGACCCAATATAAGAAATTCATTTGGAACATTACTTGTATGTCTATGGAATTCTCATTGTGATGATTGTATAAGTGATCCTTTGACCTGAGGTCATCAAAGTTATCTTGTATAGGGATTGCTATGTTTTGATAATTCTTATGATCAATTTAATCATAGGTCGTTTAATCGGTAATCATTGGATGTAGCATGAACTATATGGAGATAATTGAGTTATCAAGATATGATTTATTAACTTAAAGTCATTAGAGAGAATGGTTGGTTTTTCTAGATTAGTATTAATTCAAGAAATTCTTGGGCAAGGTGAAATGATGCTTTGTGAATAGCAAAAATGTCAGTAATTGAATCGATAGCTAATGGAGGAAAACTAATATAATTGGACTCAAAATAGAGTAGACATTAATTTAATGCTTTATGTCTAATCGAAATATTGTATGATGAAAGGATTGAATTATACGAAAAAATTATGTACGGAAAGGTTAATCAAAACTATTTTGACATTCCTAAATATTTCGATGGTTATGATGCGTTGCTAGAGATCAATCTTGATATATGATTATAAATTGTTTAATTGAAAAATTAAAGATAAATTAAAAAGAGTTTTTATTTATCTAATTTTAATTATGAATTAAGATTAGATTTTATAATCATTTCTAACATAATTGAAAACCTGATGGTCTCACATATAGAATGGGTTAAAGAGAGCAAAATTAATCAAGTTAGACTTGATTGTAAAGTTTGAGAAATTTTATGATTAAAGATGAAATATTTAATAAATAAGGATAAATATGATATATTAAACCTTACACGGGCATAATTGATATTTAATTAGAATTATTTATATTTCTAATTAAAGTTTAATTGAAATTAAAGTTTAATTTAAATTGAAATTTAATTTCAATTAAATTATTAAAACGTCCAAAGTTTATTATAAATAGATATAAGCTTTATGGAGCTAATACTTCCTAATTAACTCTCTCTGTAAGAGTTATAGAGTTCTTTTAACCTATTTTGTGGATACTGTTAGAGGCCGAACACTTGTGTGGGTATGGTGGTTGAGACGAATTGATTTCGAAAACGATTCACAGTTCAAAGAATATAACAAGATAAAGATCAAACTTCGGAATAAGGTACAAATTAAGTTTCCACTTTATTATGATTTGTATTAATTATTTTATAAAATTAAATATATCTTGATTTTTGAGAAATCAAAAGTCACAAAAAAATTTCGTGATTATTTCGTTGCGGTCGGATCAGATATCAAAACCAGTTTCACAACTTAAAGATCGAAACTTTATTACAAATTATTGTAGACACCATAGACAGTTCATACTCGTGCAATACGATTTTAATGTAACGTCAAACATGTAATTAAACATCACCACCCATAACACCTAATGGGATCATTGCAACCCTTTTCCGCAGACTGTTTCAATCCTCCGCCACCACCCTTTTCCAAATACTGTTGATGATACTCCTCAGCCCTGTAAAACCTCTTCGCTGGAAGAATCTCAGTCACAATCTTCTTATCCTTCAACTCCAATTGCTTCGCTTCCTTAGACTCCTCTGCTAACCTTGCTTGTTCTTCACTGTAGTAGTAAATCCCTGATCTGTATTGCGTACCCACATCCCCACCCTGATCAATCAAACCATTATGTCTATATTGATCTAGATCATATATATAATTCGCTCAAATGTCAATTTTGAGAAATAGTACAAGATTAGAATATCATCTATAAACTTTTATATGCATTAGATTACATAAAACTCGTCCAAGAAAAAACAAAAAACCCATCAAAGGTACGAACCTGGCGATTAAGCGTAGTGGGGTCATGACGGCTCCAGAAAACAGAGAGGAGGTTGGTGTAGGGGCACAATACCGGGTCATACTGGATCCGAACAACCTCGACGTGGTTGGTGGTATTGGTGCATAACAGTTTGTAATTGGGATCGTGGATGTGGCCCTGAGAATACCCAACTTCGGTCTTCACTACTCCGATGACGCGTTGAAAGGCTAACTCAACGCTCCAGAAGCAGCCGGCTCCGAATTGAGCGAACTCGTGAGATGGGTTATCAGGTCGATCCGTGTCGGGCTGGAGGGCCAGGTTGGTTGAGTTGCGAGTGGCCATTGCGTAGTGGAGTTCAGAGTACCTACAGAGAAATGGAGAATGGGAAGAAACGTATAAATGCAGGAGTCAACTCGTTGGATATATGTGGTTGTGGTGGGAGTTTTAGGACAAATTCGTCATTCTAATTTATCTCCTATGTTTTATGTGTAAATGGTTATTTTGAAAACGATTTGAAGTTTTTTTTTTCAGGTACGTGTCTACTATTTTCAGATTTTTTCAATTAAATACGAAAATTTTAATTTAGTGATTAATCTTTACACAAATCAGTTCAAAAATTTATTTTTTACTAATACAACTAATAGATAGACATATTTAGTGAATATACCAACAACATAATCTAGTAAAAGTCGTTAAAATGTAGATCTTGAGAAGGTATAATAATAGGTAACTTTACTCTTATACGATAAAAGAATTGCTTTTGATAAATCACATATAGTGTAAATTAATAATAATACATAGTATAAAAAAATATGTATAATTAAAAAAGAGACAAGTACAAGAATAAAATAGCACCAATTATTATAATAAAAGTAAATAGACTAAGGGAGAAACTAATTAGGCTAAATAACTACAAGAAAAGTACTACTTAATCAAAATATTAAGGTTATCTATAAAACAAATAACTCGAAAGGAAAAGTTTAGAAGACTTAAGAGAACAATAAAAATTTCTTTACATGAGATCTTTTATCTAAACCCTAATATGTCAAAATTTTCTATTGTTGGTCATGTCCTTGGAAAGTTTCAACAAACGCATATCATTCTTGATCATTTCACCTCAATTCTTCTTAGACTTCTTTTTTTGTTTTCCTCGTATAGTCTCTAAGTACTATTTTCTCATATCTTCCCACTAGAGTATCATGGTGTTTCCTTTTAACATGTTCGAATCACCTAAGTCTTGTATCTCTTAATGTATCATTAATACTTGTCACCTTTAATTTGTTGTTTACCAATACATTCTTGATCTTATTTTTTCTAGTAAGATTACACATCTAACGAAGCATAATTATCTCTGTCACCATTAGCTTACGAAAACTTAATTGTTTGATGGGCCAACACTCCGCCTTTTATCACATGGTTAGCCTAATAGTTAAACGATAGAATTTACCTTTGAGCTTGAGTGGTATCTTCTTGTCATATAAACTCCTGATACACTTCTCCATTTAAGCTACCCTAATCTGATACAGTGGAATATATTTTCATCTATCTCTCAATTACTTTGAATGATAGAGCATTGATACTTAAAATAATTTTTTTATAGTTTAACTTCTGAATCGATCTTTACCTTCATATCATGATCTACCCTATGTCCCGAAAATATACACTATAAGTATTTAATCTTAATCTTGCTCAATTTGAAACCCCTCGACTCTAACGTATCCTTTTAACGTTTTAATTTGACATTGATACCTATTTTTATCTCATCCACTAAGTTAATATTGTTAGAAAATACCATACATCAAGACACATCCCCTTGAATATTCTTGGTACACTCATTCATTACTACTGTAAACATAAAAGGGCTTAATGAGGAGCCTTGGTGGAGCCCAATATCGATAGAAAATTTTCTATATTACCTCCTATCGTCCTTACTATGGTCTTTACCCCTTCATATATATCACTAATAACTTATATATAAGACAAAGGAACTTTCTTAGCCTCTAAACAACTCTATATGATTCCTTAGGTATCATGTCATACGTCTTCTCTAAATCAATAAAAACAAAATGTAGATTATTATGTCTTTCCATATAATATTCTATTACTCTTCTTAAGAGATTTAACGCTTTTGTCGAGGACCTTCTTAGTATGAAGCCAAATTGGTTTTCCAAGATAGAAGTCTCATTTCTCACTTTCTTCTCAATTACCTTCTCCCACAACTTCATGGTGTGACTATGTAGTTTGATGCCTTTATACTTAATATAATTTTGAATGTCTCCTTTGTTCTTATATAGAGGAATTAATATATTTAGTCTCCACCATTTGATATTTTGGCAATTATAAGGATCACATTAAAAAGCTTGGTTAGCCAAGCAAAATCCTCTTCACCTAGGCCGTTCCACACTTCAATGGGTATCTCATCAGGCCCTATTACCCTTATGCTCTTCATCTCCTTTAAAGCTTTTTTTAATTTTTTTCCCTTGTAATCTATCTACAACAATTCAAGTTAAGAAACCTCTCAGACATGCTAAGATCACCTAAGAAGATGTTGTCCTCTATGTCTTCATTAAAAAGACTATAGAAGTATCTTTGTTATCCTTTTTTGATGTCATTTTCTATCATAAGTACTCATCTCACTTCATCTCTTATACAACAAACTTGATCTAAGTCTCTCATTTTCCTTTCCCTAGCTCTTACCAACTTTAAAATGTCTTTTTCTCCATCTTTAGTAACTAATTTTTGGTACAATTTCTCATATACTCTGCTTTTAGATATTGAGATTGACTTCTTCACCTCTTTCTTAGCCAATTTGTATGTTACTGTATTGGTTATTCTTTCTACCTTTGTAGTGATATCCAATAGCGCTTTATAAGCACCCTTCTTGATTTTAACCTTTTCTTGAACATCTTCATTCCATCACTAAGACTCCATCTTACTACCCTTAGATCCTTTAGAAATTTACCACCCCAATTAGCCTGAAATTGTTTAATAAATCAACCAAATAACTTTTCCACGACATGTTTAAATTTGATGAAAGCAATTAAGACTTCATATTAGTGAGAAAGAAAATAAATCCAACAGTATTTGCTAAAATGGTCATAAAATAAAACACAAAATCGTTTTCCATAGATATAATAGGAGACGGTCCCCACAAATCAGAACAAATCAAATCTAAAGGACCATCAGCTTTGTAACTAGACTAAGGAAAAGGCAACTTATAACTCTTACTAATTGAGCATGCATGACAAAGGCCCGATATTTTATTGCAAGACACTGAAATTTTGGCTTGAGTGAGAGCTTGATGAACACAATGCAAATTTGCATGTCCTAAATGAGAATGCCAAAGAGAAAAATTGGCTAAATTTATTGCTTTAGGGAGCGAAGAAGGGGAAATTGGTTGAAGCAACATGGAATACAAGCCATTATTAGTCGATCCATTAAGAAGTAACTCCTTCGTGCGGATATCCTTGATATCAAAATGATGAGGAAAAAATTCAATGGAAACATCATTAGTACGGGTAAAAGCTGAAACAAACAAAAGATTATTACTTGCAATAGGAACATGCAATAAATCATGTAAAGAAAAATTAAGAGAGTCATTTTGACAAAGAGAGTTGCCAATATGAGTAATTGGGAGTGTTTTACCATTGCCAATCTTGATCTCTTCACCACCAGTGTAAGGATTATGGATAGTTAAGTTTTCTAGATCAGGGGTGAGGTGGTGAGTAGCGCTCGTGTCCAAGATCCAGGGAGCAGTCGATGGTGTCATAGAGGTAGCTAGGTTGGTAGAAGGCTTAGGTTGTAAACTGTTGTTATTGCATTGGAATTTTGGTAAAGGGCATTGAGGAGCAATGTGACCAAGACCATTGCAATTGTGACAAGTTAGATGGCTATAATTAGTTGATGGGCGAGGAGTGAAATTGCTAGGAATGCCACCACAGGATTTATAGCCACTACGGCCAGTAAGTGCTCCTTTAGAAGTACCAGATGTAAGAAACGTTGTTGGTGTTATATCAGAAATAGATGAATCAGCTGCAAGAGAAGCCTCTTCATTTAGGAGGAATCCATATAGATCATCAAATGAAACAACATCAAGTCTATTTTCAAGAGACCGAACAAATGGGCGATAGATATGGACAAGACGATTTGTGATAACCTGAATAAGAGCATCCTCAGAGACAGGACTTTGTAATGCAGCTAGCTTATCGTACATTGTCTTGGCACGTTGAGTATAGGTAGCAATAGTCTCTGTGTTGTCCTTTTTTAGCTTATAAAAAATGGACTTAATGGTTCTAATCTGTGCTTTAGAACCAGATGCATAAGCAAAAGTGAGTTTCTGCCATGCTTGTCATGCAATTGAAGCACCAATGACTTGTGGGATAAAATTTTCTAAAATAAATGCAATAATCAAGCTAAGGAAAAGCCAGTCCCGTCGAAACCCAAATAAAAAATTAGAATTAAGCGGATCATCGTCAAGGGTAGGTGAAGGAGCTATTGCACTCCCATCTACATGCTTTGCCAAGTCATAGTTGTGAAGTAAAGGCATAAGTTAGGCTTGCCACGACAAATAATTCGTGGAATTGAGTTTGATAGGCAATTGGGTAACAACATTCAGTAAAGAGTGTCAACGTAAGATCAAGGATAATCACACTCCATAAATTGAGCAGATCATGCCAGAAGATCAAGGATCGTAACAATCAATCCACCAGATATGTAGCTAAAGAAAATATTTAGAAATCTTTGTATTTATTTTGATTTATTCATTTGCCTTGTTTAGACATTAGCCTTGTACATATCAATACAAGTAATTGAATTCATTCAACTTTATTTCAATTATCATGGTACCAGAGCTAGGTCTTTATTCCTAGCCTACAGAATCGTTAAGTCATTCTATCAAATACATTGCAGACCAGAACAATATTATTATTGTCTAATAACTATTGCTGTCCAACAATGATATCATTATTGTCTAAAATTCGATTGTAGCTGTCCAACATCAAATTACGATTTCTCTGTCACGTTACTATTGCTCTGTCTTTTTCTTTCCATCTTCTTTTGAGCTCAGGTTTGTTTTTGGTAGATTTGCTCTTCCTTCACAATATCCAGATTTGTCTAGATTCATAAACGATTAGCTACTTTTCTATGTAATTTGTTATTGTACAATATATTTGTTTCGTTCAGTGTTGGTTATTGAACCATTCGGATTCTTTAGTGAACTCTCTATTGTAGAACTATTATGGATGGCAAAAATATGAATTCGTATCTATCAAATTCAATGGAAAAAATTTTGCTCTTTGGAAATTTCAATTTAAGATATTTGTTAAAGGAAAAGGTTACTCTGATATTCTTGATGGACCCCAACAAGATGAAGAAACTTCTGAAGCCAATAATCAATGGAGAACGAGGAATGCTCAGATTATTACTTGGATACCTAATTCAGTTGAATCGGATCTTGTACTCAGTCTTCGATCTTTCAAAACTGCAGCAGCGATGTGGAAAAATCTTCAGGGAATTTATTTTCAAGTAGATTAATCAAGGCAATTCCAGCTTGAATACGAAATTGCTAACCTCAACTAAAAAGATCGAGACATTCACAGCTTTTATATTGAAATATTAAAAGTATGGACAGAACAAGATATGACCTATTCAAATATTGTCTTAGGTACTGTATATCCGGAGATTAAAAAGGAAAGGGATTGTACAAAAGTAATGCAATTCCTTATGAAACTTCGACCTGATTTTGAAAATGTAAGGGCCATTTTAATTAATCGAGGCGACTTTAGTATGGAAGTTGTTCTTGGAAATCTTGTTCGCAAAGAAATGCAATTGAATACACAAAATTAATTGGCCATCAAATCTAACTCTGTTGATGTAGTTTTTTTGACCTTACGCGATAAACAGTTACAGCAGAAGAATGGAGATAAAAATAACATTCAATATAGATACTGCGGTGAACTTAGACATGTGCAGTCTCATTGCAAAAAAGTGCAATATGTGCAATTATTGGAAAAAAATATGGACATATCATTCTGAATTGTAGAGTCCTAAAGAATAAACCAGGTCATTCAGCATTTGTTACTATAGGCAATGATGAAGAAAAATCCAATGCTAAAGAGACCCCAATTTCATTACAAGCGATTCAAAAGATGATTTATGACTCAATGCCAGCAACTCTTCCAGGTGCTATTTCTTCCACTTTTTCTGTTGCTAGGGTATCAAGTAAATGAAATAAATTTGTTCCTTGGTTCCTTGATTCAACCACCATTAATCATATGACAGGCCAAAAACATGCATTTTCTGAACTTAAACCTTGTCACTCAAATAGATCAATTATCACAACCAATGTGAGAAAACTACCCATTAAAGGAATTGGCACTGTTTGCTTACCCATTGAATCCAACAAATCTATTTGTCTACCTAATACTCTTTATGTTCTTTGCTTAATAGCCAAATTCGTTTCTATTGGACAATTCACGAATCAAAATTGTTTGGTAAAATTTTCTTCTTTTGGTTGTGATGTACAGGACCTTTAAATGGGACAAGTGATCATGAAGGGGCAAAAATATGGACGTTTGTTTCAACTTGACCTGGATTCTCCTATGTGTCTTACAGTATCACCATCTGATTTTGTTTCACGTAAAAACAAAGTTTAGGATCTATGGCATCGATGTCTTGGTCACCCATATGGTAGTAGGTTAGAATATATGTTCCATTCCAATTTTCTTCCAAACAAATTGCATGTTAAATATGGTATTTCCTAGAATTGTTAGAGTTGTGCTCTTGGAAAATTTGCTAAGCTACCTTTTGTTTCCAGTACTACAAAAGTTGATGCACCTTTTAATCTAATACATTGTGACTTATGGGGTCCTTCACCTGTCTTATCTAGACTTGGTTATAAATATTTTGTTCTGTTCATTGATCATTTCACACAATTATTGGGTCTATTCCTTTGAGTTAAATCCAATCTAACTAATATAGCTAATAATTTTGTTGCTATAAATGAGACACAATTTGGCAAAATCATCAAAATATTTCATTCAGATTCTAGTGGAGAATTTTATGCGTCTAATGTTGTATCCTTTTTTCAAGCAAAAGGCATTATAACTCAACAATCTTATCCGAGCACACCAGAATAAAATGGAGTTGTAGAGCATAAAATCGTCATGGTTTAGAAATTGCTAGAACCATTTTACTCAAATCACATTTACCATGTCAATTTTGAGTTGAAGTAGTACACACAGCTGTCCATCTAATAAATCGACAACCTTCTCTAATAATTGGTAATCAATCCCCATACTTTACGCTCTATAATAAAAAACCTAATTATGCCCATCTCCGTGTTTTTGGTTGTGTATGCTTCGTATTACTTCCTCCTCATGAACTAAATAAATTAACTATGAAGGGTGCTAAATGTGTTTTTGTTGGTTATAGTGATAAACAAAAAAGATATGTTTGCTATGATCCACACAGTCATCGCATATGTGTGTCTCGTCATATCACATTTTTTGAAAACATATACTTTTATTCTTTATCCCCTAGTTCTGAAGTCACTCGTCAATCTATTTCCTTTTTGCATGACTTTTCTGATTCCTCTCCCAATCATAATAACACTACTATTGAAACAATGTTCACATTTCCATCAAATGATCCTATTCCTGAAGGTTCTGTGTCCAACCTCTCCATTATCGATTCCACACTACTTCAACCACAATTATGAAGATCTACTCGTGTCAATTTTGGTAAACCATCTATAAGGTATGACCCTTTCTATTCTTTCTTTACCAATATAAACTACATCCAAATTCCTTCTACTTATAACTAGGCAATAGAACAAGAATGTTGGAGAAAAGCAATGGAAGAAAACCTTTACGCATTAGAAGTGAATCATACATGGGATTTAGTTCCTTATTCACCTAACATGTTTGTCATAGGAAGTAAATGGGTTTATACCATTAAAGTTAAACCGGAAGGTTCTTTTGATCGATATAAAGCTCATTTGGTGGCACTAGGATATAAATAGGTACATGGGATTGATTATGAAGAAACCTTTGCTCCAGTAGCAAAAATGACTACTATTCGTACTCTTCTGGCTGCAACATGCAACAAGCAATGGCCTTTATATCAATTAGATGTGAAAAATGTCTTTCTTTATGGTGATTTGAAAGAAACAGTTTATATGAGATGCCCTCGTGGATGTTCTAATAGAGATCCTAATATGGTCTGCAAAACTTTATAGACTTAAACAAGCGTCTTGGGCATGGTTTGGGAAATTTCAATCTACTATTTGCTTCACTGGATTTCAATAAATTTCAAATGATCACTCACTTTTTATTCGTCATTCTCATGCTAACATTATTATTCTACTTCTATATGTTAATGATATGATCATTACAAGTAGCGATCAACAAGACATTACAGAATTTAAGCAATTTCTCACAAACTCCTTTCAGATGAAGGATCTTGGAACTCTTACGTACTTTCTTGGGTTAGAAGTATAGTACACATTTGATGGCATCCTTCTAACTTAACGAAAATATATTGAAGACTTACTCAAATTAGCTAATCTCACTAATCAGAAAACTTGGTCCACTCTGATGGAAAAAGAATCTGAAGTTGACACTGTTGGTTTATGCCCTTGCAGCCAAGTTTGATTGTATAGTTATTTGTATAAAATTTGTTTTATTCAATAAAAAGGCATTTTTTAATCTTTGTGTATTTTTAATTATTTAATTATTAATCATAAAGATAAAATCCCTGGAATAATAATTATGCAATTAGAAATTATAATGTGATTATAATTATGAGATTCAAATTGCATTTTTGTATTATTCCTAAAATATTCCTAGTCATAGTTTCATAAAGATGGGGTATTGATGAAATGGTTAGACTAGCACATATTTGTTTCTTTCTTATGAAGAAAGTAACCGATCTCATAGATTAAAGTGTGGAGATACTTAAACAAATATGTAGGTGCTTATTAGAGAATAAGTTCACTGAATTGATGTAATTATGAAAATCCCGAATGGAACATTACTTGTGTGTCTATGGATTATCTCATTATGATTGTTGCATAATTAATCCTTAGACTTGAGATTACCAAAGTTATCTCCTGTAGGAATTACTATATTTTGATGCTACTTATATTCTATTCTTGGAGTAGTTCAATTCGGTAGTTATTGGATATAGTATGAACTAT
>JANIJH010000007.1:52730046-52748791 GCA_024520975.1 Erythroxylum areolatum
AGAAAGGTATTGACTTTGACGAGATATTTTCACCGGTGGTGAAAATGACATCCATACGTACAGTGCTAGGGCTAGCCACAAGTTTTAATCTGGAGGTTGAACAAATGGATGTTAAAACTGCCTTCCTATATGGGGATTTGGAAGAAAAGATATATATGGAGCAACCAGAGGGTTTCATGAAAAAGGGGAAAGAAGACTATGTTTGTCAACTAAAGAAGAGTTTATATGGTCTAAAACAGGCAGCAAGACAGTGGTATAAGAAGTTCGAGTCTGTTATGGGGGAGCAAGGCTACAAGAAGACTACTTCATATTACTGTGTATTTGTGAAGAAATTTTCTGATGATGATTTCATCATTTTATTGCTCTATGTGGATGATATGTTGATTATTGGTAAGAATGTTTCTAGAATCAACAATCTGAAGAAACAGCTGGATAAGTCTTTTGCCATGAAAGACTTGGAATCAGCAAAGCAGATTCTTGGCATGCAGATTATCAGAGACAAATGTACCAAGAAATTATGGTTGTCACAATAGAAGTACATTGATAAAGTACTTCAGAGATTCAAACTGGACAAAGCTAAAGCGGTTAGTTGTCCTCTTGCTAATCACTTTAAATTGAGTTCCAGAGAGTTCCCTTCTACAGATGAAGAGAAGGAAGAAATGTCCAGAATTCCATATGCTTCAGTAGTTAGAAGTTTGACGTATGCCATGGTTTGTACATGGCCATATATTGCTCATGCAGTTGGAGTTGTGAGTCGTTTTCTTTCTAATCCTAGAAAGGAACATTGGGCTACAGTCAAGTGGATTCTCAAATATCTTCGAGGGTCATCTAAAATATGCTTATGTTTTAAAAGAGCAGAACCTGTGTTAGCTAATTATACAGATGCAGATATGGCTGGAGATGTTGACTCGAGAAAGTCTACATTAGGTTACTTGATTACTTTTGCAGGGGGAGCTATGGCATGGGAGTCAAAGTTACAGAAGTGTGTTCCACTTTCTACAACTGAAGCAGAGTTTATTGCAGCAATGGAAGCCTGTAAGGAGTTGCTATGGATGAAGAAGCTCTTTAATAAACTTGGTGTCAAGCAAGAACAGTATCAACTGTTCTGTGACAATCAGAGCACTATTCACCTTGGTAAGAATGCCTCGTTTCACTCACGATCAAAACACATTGATGTGAGATATCACTGGATCAGAGATGTGATGGAGACGAAACAATTACAGTTAGAAAAGATCCATACTGATGAAAATGGATCAGATATGTTAACCAAGATTCTACCAAAAGGCAAGTTCGAATATTGTCAATCAATAACAGGCTTGATAGAGCCCTCCATGTAATCGGGAGGGGGAGATTTGATGGATATCAGTCCCTCTAACATGGAGGGACTCCATTCCACAATTGCGGCACCGCCTCTTGCTGCTTTGGTTGAAAAGAAGAACATGCATATTTGTTGAAAAGAAGAAGCCTACTAAAGTTGAAGAGAAGTGGCTAGCTATCCCACGTCTCGGCTAGCTATCCCACGTCTCCTGCCTATAAATAGGCAGAAGATGAAGAACTGAACACACAACAAAAATACAGAAAATTAGAGGAGAAAAACCAGAGCTTTATTTTGCTCTGAAGTTAGGAAATATATTCCTAAAGGGTTGGTGAGTGACAAAATAGTGAGGCTAGTATTTTTAGGTTGGGAATCACCCTGTGAGTCACTATTTTGGTTTTATCTCTGTATACCTAATGTTTGTAATAGCAGAAGAAATATTCTGAGTTTTGTTCGTGGATGTAGCCCAAAATTAAGGGTGAACCACGTTAAAAATTCTATGTCCATTTTGCTCATTTTATTTTTTCTTTTCACAAAATACACCCGCTGCGCCCAACACTGACTCGATCAAGTTGTACAGTTAGAAAAGGAACTTCAAATTTAAGTACTTTTATTTATGTTTGTAAGATTATTATTATTACAAAAAACCCTATACCTGCAGCAAATATGCAATAAATGCTTGAAACCAATCATATAACTAATAATTGATGACCTTATTGGCATTCACTATTAAAAAGGAACTTACTTTAAAAATATATTTTTAGTTTTTGTGATATAAAAATAGATAAAGTCCCAACTCAAGTACCGTTGACCTTTGGAGATGCAAGGAAAATAGATAACTTGGTTTGTTTTTTTGTACAGGGAAGCAATAATACTGTCTAATATGGTAGCTCAATTCTTGACCCTTATACTTGGAAATACGGGCTTCATTCTCCTTGGCGGAAGGTCACTGAAGGTGATGATTCCGATCTAAATTATCCTTCATATGCATGGGCTAACGTATGTACTCCTTTTGTTTACGAGAAAAAGCGATACTTGAATTTAAATCTTCAGTTAATTAGAGTTTAGATGTATTTATCTAAACTTTCAAACCTTCGTTTTACTTATATACGTTTTTTTAATGGTGCATCATGACCCTATTGAAATAATATTGTAATCTATCACTTTTCCTATAAGCACATGGCTGAATCTTATTGACAATTCATATTTTTAATTCATAAAAATCCAAATGGAATAGATTAAAAAATATAGAGTTCGGTCGACTTTTATTCGTATGTATAAAAAATAATTATTTTCTGTCTACAGGAAATTAATGCAGAATTAAGCAACTCGCCTATAAAGTTACAATACTTCATCATCATGGCTGGAGTGGCATATTTCATATTTTTAGTTTGCAATTCAAACATGTCAGCCATGAGAACTTGGCTGGGACTTTCTGCCATCCTAAGTGTAGTTTACATTACCAACAGTTTTACCAGTGTATCCATGAGAGGAGATGAGATCATCTGTTTAACCTTATTCTGTCTAGCCGACAAAACATCATCGTTTTTACTTAAATTTTACAAACTCTGTTAATCTTGCAAATTTCAAATTCCATGGCTTATAAGCCATTCTGACCCCAAGTGTAACATTGGAGTCAAGTCATGACTTAACTTACACTTGCACCAACTTACACTTGCACAATCGTGCAAGATAAGCCACAGTGGTGACTTATATACACGACCCTGTAAGGCAAGTCACGGTCGTGACTTCCATGCACAGCTGTACAAGTTAAGTCACAATTCATGCTTTCCATGCACGGTCGTGCATGTGTGAATCATGATTGTGACTTACACACCCCTTTTATGAAGTAACATTACACGAAGAAGACATGTAGTAATTGTTTGAACAAAATAGGGACGAGAAGATCATGGACAATAGAATTAGAAAATTGGCGATATGGGAACTTTGAATTATTGAAACATATAGTGAAACAATCGTATATCATTTTTTTTATGGTGATATTAATAGCTAAGAAAGACTCGTTCTTTCATTAAACCCTCAAAAACCCAAAATACTAATAAACACAAGAACATATAATCTATTGTTTTCTTAACATTATGCACTAACTGCATGACCTTTTGCATGCGTTCTTGAATAGAAAGATTACTTTTGCCTACGAGAAAAGCTTTATATAAATGTGGATGAAAGAATGATTTTATCATTTCTTGGATAGTCTGAAAGTTCCACATAAACTCAAATAAACTAAACAAACTCTTTCCGGGCTTCCAAACTAATTAACACAACTAACTCTTATGATCCTTTAGTGATTTATTACACAAAAATTGAAGTAATTACAATCACCGTCCATGATTGATGACATCTTTCTAAACAAAACGGAATTTGGTTTACAACTCATATAGCCAATGTTCACTTATTAAATGTGGAGCACGTCATATATAAATTGAAGTTTTTTCATTGAAATCCATCAACATCTTTCCAAATTGGGAACAATAAATAGCACCACATAATAAAACTAGTATTACGAATAGATAAAACAACAAAAGCTTTAAAACTAGTCAACACACGTGAAGATAGATATTGAGAACTACTGATAGCTAGCATCACTTTCATCTACTTCACCTGACCTTGAGACATCAACTCCCCTATTAGCAATTTTGAATAGGGAGTCACAGGTGTGACTCTCACTCTCAGTCACAAAGTCACACCCCCGACTCCCCAATTACAAGTCACACCTGTGGCTATCCCTTACAAAGCACTTTAGCATGAAGTCAAGAATTGGATATGTAAGATTATTCTTGGAAATTGATGTGTCCAAAAGTCTTGTGACAAGTTTTAAGGTAAAATTGCCTAAGGGCAATAGATATACTCAAATGGTGACATTTAAGACCTTTCCAAGTTATTGTTGTCACTGTAGGAGATTTGGCCACAAGCCCTTTGAGTGTAAAGGGAAAATCAAGAAGAAGCAGATGAAGAAGACTACTAATATAGGTACTGAACTGGTTAAACATGACAGTGATCTGAATCAGCCTAACCTAGAGAAGGGGGAAGACAGACAAGTACAATAAGGTAACCATACTGAGGATGCTCAGGGTGAAAATCCTGAAAAGGAAGGAGAACATCAACTGCAAAATGAAGTAGGTGTAGAAGGAATAGGGGTAGGGAGATATTGATAGAAAGGAGAGGACCAGTTTTCCAATCTCAAATGGAAAACACAAGAATGAATTAGGGAGAATGGCAAGAAGGGAAAAATCACAGAAGTATCAACAAAGGAAAGATAGTAATTCAGAATAAAACAATAAATGTGAGGAGGAACCTGCAAAGGTCAAAAGGTAGCAATAGACTCGCAGTGAGAAGCAATACTGAAACCCAAAAGGAGGCTGGAGGGGGTAGGCCTCCTCAAACTGAAAAATGAAGGTATTTTGCTGGAATATCCGAGGCCTAAACAAGGCCTCGAGACAATATAATGTTGTCAACCTTCTTAGACAACACCACTGTAATTTTGCTTGTTTACTTGAAACTAAGTTATCCATTGATAGTTTGAAAAAAACAATTAGAAATAGATATGGAGGTTGGGATTGCTACCACAACTTTGGTTCTATTGCTAGAGGCAGAATGTGTATAATATGGAATTCCAAGTTCTATAAGTATCAGGTTTTGGAGGTAGGAGACTAATACATTCATGCCGAAATTCAGTGTTGTACATCACAGCTCTCCTTTACAGTATCATTTGTATATGATCTTTATAGTGTTACAAGAAGAAGGGAACTTTGGCAGAAACTCCAGGAAATGAATGTGGAACCAATAAGGCCTTGTATCATTATGGGTGATTTTAGTTGTGTCTGTGCAGCAAAGGAAAGGCTAAGTTGTCAACCACCCTTGACTTACCTACTTAAGGACTTATTAGACTTCAGATTGGCTTGGGGGCTGGAGGATGCTCCAAGTAGGGGGGAATATTACGCTTGGAACAAAAATCAGTTATGGGCAAAACTTGATAGGGGCTTACTAAATCAAGCATAGGACACTCTAGGTTATAATTGCTTAGCACAGTTCTTGGAAATGAAGGTAGAATCTAATCACTACCCTGTTTTAGTGGACAACACCCGAATGGAACAACTAGATAAGAAACCCTTCAAGTTCTTCAACATGTGGCTAAAACATCCACGGATACAGGAAATTATAGACAACAAATGGGAGAATGTACTGGAGGGACAACCCACTATGTCTTGTGTAGGGAACTTAAAGAGTTAAAATACCCCTTGAAATTACTAAACTCCGAAGCATATGGGAATATCTCTAGTAAAGTCAAGAAAGCATAAGAGGATTTTCAAACAGCCTATAAGGCTTCCCTCCATAGTCCTGATGATATTATGCTGAACCAAGATTTGAAGACTAAGAGGAAGCATACAGAATTCCTACTGGATGCAGAAAGGAATTTTTATTAAAAAAAGCTAAGTGCTTACTCTCATTGAGCCTGATAAAAATACCAAATACTTTCATACAGTGACTAAGAAAAGAGGATAATAGAACACTATTTCCCACATCATTAGGGAAGATGGAACTGCTATGTTTTCGACGACAGAAGTAGTAGTAAGTTGATTTCTATGCTATTACCAAGGTTTTCTAAGAATAACATCTCGCCTGCATAGGCTTGATTTGGATGTTGTAAGACACTGGTCCTGGATGATGGTGGAGTACCTTTTAGGGGATTTTCCTATCCGATATTTGAGGGTACCATTGGCAATTATGAAGGTTTCGGTGGCCCAGTTTTAAGTGCTTATTGAAACTGTTGAAGCTTATCTTAACTCGTGGAAGGGTCAGTCCCTTTCATATGCGGGCAGAATTGAGGTTATAAATTCTGTTATTCAAAAGGTGCTCTCCTTTTGGCTACAAACATTTCCTATACCTACAACCATTATGGAGAGGCTAACCTCCATTTGTAGACTATTCTTATGGGGAGGGAGGCACTTTAGAGTGACATGGGATAATATATGCTCTCTAAAAGATGAAAGTAGTCTGGGTTGGAAAAATTGCAAGCAATGAAACTCGATATTGTTAGCCAAAGTATTATGGAACATTCATGCTAAAGTAGATTCATTATGTGTAAGATGGATACATGAAATGTATTTGAAGGGCATATCAATATAGGATTGGGAACCACACAAATGTGACTCACCTTTGTTGAAAAAACTTACACGGAATCGGGATAAATTGGTGGAAAATTGGGAGGCCGAAGGGAAGTAGTCCATGGTATGCAGAAGATGTGTGTAAATGGCAACCCTTCATCACAAAAAAAAATTATGAACTATTAAGAGTTAAACATACAAGAAGACCATGGATGGCTTTTATATGGAAGCAATATATACCTCCAAAGTTCTCCTTTATTGCATGGATTAGTCTTCAGAATAGACTACCAATGAAGGATAATTTACAATTCCTAAAGATAGATAGAACATGTGGTTTCTATAATGTTGAAGTAGAAACTGTTGATCATTTATTTTTCAAGTGTGCCATTACAGGTGAATTATGGAATGTTATTCGGGCATGGCTAGGATTGACCCAAACCATGTCCACACTCTCTAGTGCCATAAAATGGATTCGAAAAGACTACACCGAAGCTCGTATTAGAAGCAAAGCTGATAGACTTACATTCAAGTACACCATATACATGATATGGAAGACAAGGAACACCATACAGTTAGAGTCTACCTCTGTGACGAGCTTTAATGTAGTTCTCAAAATTAAAACAGTAATGTATAGAATCTTATATAGATTGTACCCTACGGATCTTATTACGTTTTGACACTTCGATTGTACGAGGGATCTTGATGTAATTTTGCTTATAGCCTCTTTTTAGATGTATTGGGGGATATGATGTATGTTTTGGTTGATGCATCGGAGGTAGTGGAAATTTTAATGTATTTTTTTATAGCCTCTTTTCTGGGTTATTGGGCAACTTGGAGTATTTTTATTTATAGTTTCTTTTTGGATGTATGGGGGAAGTGGTCGTAATTGATGCAGGTTTCAGATTACACAGTAGATCGGGATATGCTCCAAAGATCTATGTACATATGATTTTGTGCAATATACTATTTATATTGCATCAAAAAAAATGAAACAACCCAAAGTTCCCTCGTCTCCACCACACGAGTCAAATTTTGGCATCCCATGCCTTAACTTTCAAATGAGAGAGCATCAATAAAGGTACACGTTTCTTACAAATCGTTAAATTATTCCGAATAGATTTTTAGATTCTCAAGCACTTATAGAATTGGAAATATTTGATCGAGTCCACGAGTTGCTAAGAATTATAGGTTGGGAACATTTTTTTGAATTTAGGAAAAATTCATATGTAGAATTGACATTAGAGTTTCTGACAACTTTAGAAGTAGTTTGTGAAACTACTGCTAAGGACATTGTGGGTAGTCTTAAATTTTGATTAATGAATATACATTGTGATCACTTTAGAAGTGTTGAATGCTATTTTTGGCTTTCCATATAGTGATTTATATGAATACCTAACGATTTTGTCGCTAGCGACTTTTGGTCTCGAGTGACCAATTCTAGGAAAGTGTCTTCCCCCGATCAGTCTAAATCATCTACCATCATGGACCTCGCCCTTCACTATCTCTATCATTTTTAAATTTTACATTATTCAATAGAGGAGATATCAATGAGTAGTTTCCATCACTAAATTATTTATTTTGTGATGTATGGTACATGTTAGGCCCTTTAATGCCAAAAGTTAGTTAAGTGTGCATTTAAATGAAGTGGCTGAAGCTAGTGCAGGTAAAATAGTAGTTGAGGCATTCATAACCCGAATTGTAAAACATCTTGGCTAACCAAGAGAACACCCAAGTGGCTAGTTTTAGGCAACTCAACTCTCGATTTGAAATCTTTGATGTCAATGAAGATTATTAGGTAGCAAGGTGATCGTTATGTTTTATCTATGATGGCACGGGGGAAGCTTCAAGTAGCGTATGAGCTCGAGTTGTGGAAATGGAAGCTACACAAGAAGATGATGCGCCACCGGTTGAAGTAATGCATCAGACTTATCCAATTACTTTCGTAGAGTAACAATCACTGCCTAAATCAATTGATAACATTTGAACGGCAAACAAATGACAAGCTCCACAACATTAAGGTTAGCATGGCGGAGATTCGAACCTTCATGGCCAATTTGAATGCTCATTTCGCATAGCCTCCAAGCCCATCTTAGTAGCATGTTTCTATCCTTTCCCTCTTGTTTTTTTTCCTATTTAGTAATTAGAGATGCGTGGTTATTAAATGAACTCAATCTGGATTAGAAATGCATAATATGAGTGAATGAGTATACTTGCATTCTTAAACTAATTGAATTGGATTTTGGTTAAAAGGACATTAGCTTGTTGTGAAGGATGGATGACACCTTTCATTTGGTAAGATTTTAAGCCTTTTTGAAATATTAAATATCAAATTGAAGTATTCTTTGTTGAGGGTGTTCTTTCATGATTAAAGAACTCTAGAACTTCCTTGTAAATACTAGTTGAGATCACATAATCTTATGCAAATGTTGTAATGATGAAGGCAATCAGGATTTACTCCTTTTGCTTAAAAGACCACTATGATGAAACCTTTGAGGAACCCCCTTTGAGCTTAACATAAAACCTTTTCTTTCTTTAAACCTAAATATGAACCTTGACCTTGATTATTTATCCTTTTCATTGTACCTACCATAAGGCAAGTTAAGCATTTGAATGAGTATAATTGGGTTTAGGGAATAAGTGGGGAGGAATCATAACATATAGTTGGCTATTACATTAGGGATGGGTATGGTTGTAGAAATTTTTACTTCTCCTTTACATTTCTCTTCTCTTAATTTCCTTATTTTAGATTCACAAATAAATAAAATAAATAAATAAATGAAAATTGTAGTAAAAAAGAAAAAATCAAAAAAGAAGAGACTAAAAGAAGAAAAAGAAAAAGAAAAGAAAAGGAAGGAAGAGAAGATGACCAGAAAATAAAAGAAGAGGAGAAAAGTAAAAATAGGAAGTGTTAATTTTGTTAAGTAAAAGGAAAGAATTAAGTGTTTTATCGTTTATTGTTTTGTATTATTTTAAATGCTCAATTTGTGTTGCAGTTTTAAACTTCAATTTTTCTTTTTCCTACCCCTAGCCCGACCCCATTACAACCTAAATAAAAACCTTCGGATTGATGCTTGTGTTTGATATGAGTTATGGAGATTGGATTAGTAAGCAAGCTTATGGTAGATGCTTTATATGAAATGAACAATGAGTGAATACATATCCCACCTTTGAATGTTTGAAAGAATGGAGAGTGAAGCGAGTATTTATCACGCTTGTTGATAGTTCTTTGAATTGAAATGCTTGTTGATTTGGCTAAATATATGAAGAGTAGCTTTTCATAGAGTATTATGAGTTTCAAGTTCTTAGGTTGTGTTTATTAAAATGATCGTCAATCTTTGACTATTATTTGGAAAAATTGTTGTTTCCATTATTTGTTTTCATAGTCTAATGTTCTTTATTTTGCTTGAGGACAAGCATATTTTAAGTGTGGGGAAATTATTATGTTGAATTTTGTTTGATTTACTTTTTTTCATTAGCTGATTGCAATTTAATTCAAATTTGATATGACTGGGAGTCTCAATGTGGATATTGCATGAATCTTAATTGGATTAATTTATGAATGTGGCATGAACTTAAACAAGAAGATTTGTGCATGAAAATGGCCATTATACATTTGCATATTTTGAACATTTCACAATTGTTCAAATTAAGTGACATAACTTGCACTTACACGGTCGTGCAAGTTAAGTCACGGTCACAACTTCCATGCACGACCATGCAAGTTAAGTCACGGTTGTGACTTATATGCACGGCCATGAAAGTTAAGTCACAGCTGTGACTTGCATGCACAGCCATGCAAGTTAAGCCACAGCTGTGACTTGCATGCACAGCCATTCAACTTAAGCCACAGCTGTGACTTGCATGCACAGCCATGTAAGTTAAGTCACGTTCGTGACTTACATGCATAGTCATGCATGTGTGAGTCACAGCCAAGCATGGACTCACCCTTTCATAAAAGTAACTTTACACAAAGAAACAAGTCATAGCACTTGCTTGAACATAATAGGCACGAGAAGATCATGGAAATAGAATTAGAAAAGTGGTGCTCTGGGAACTTTGAAACATTGAAACACAAAGTGAAACAATCGTATGCCATTTCTATTATGACCATGTTGATAATTGAGAAAGACTGGTTCTTTCATTAAACCCTCAAAATCTCATAATACTAATACATACAAGAACATATAATCTGCTGTTTCTTAACATTTTGCACTAAAGGCATGACCTTCTGTCTACATTCCTGAACAGTAAGGTTTTGAACTTTTGCATGCGAGAAAAGAATCATCAAGGACAAGTCATCAACTCTATATGACTATTATCATTTCTTTTTAGGTTAATTGCCAAAAAAAGCTCAAATTTTCGTCAATTTTTTATTATAGCCCAAACTTTAAAAAGTAGCAATAAAATGCCCAAACTTTTAATTTTTTTTAATTCTAACCCAACTTCAAAAAGTGGTAATAAAATATTTAAACTTTTATTTTTTTTCAATTTTAGCCCGACATTATTTATTGTTCTCCTAATGCTCTCAGTCATTTATTTTCTATTTATTCTTCTGATATTCTAAACTACTCTCGTATTACAGTGTACTGCATTAGTAAGGTCATCGGGGTTACGTAATTTGATTTAAGTCATCTTTAAACTTAACGGAACCACTAACATCGGGCTGGAATTGAAAAATATTGAAAGTTTGAGCATTTTGTTGCTACTTTTTAAAGTTCAAGATAGAATTGAAAATTTTTGAAAGTTTGGGCATTTTATTGCTACTTTTTAAAGTGTAGACTATTATTGAAAAATTGACTAAAGTTTGGGCTTTTATGTAATTAACCCTTTCTTTTTTTATTGATGGATGAAAGAATGATTTGTCATTTCTTGGATAGTCTGAAATGTTTGACATAAACTCAAATCAAGTAAATAAGCTCTTTCCAAGCTTCCAAACTAACTAACATAACTCTTGTGATTCTTTAGTGATTTATTAAATAGAAATTGAAGTAATTACAATCACTATCTATGATTGAGGACATCTTTCTAAACAAAACTAAATTTGGTTTACAACTCACATAGCCAATGTTTACTTATTAAATGTGAACCAAGTCATATATAAATTGAAGTTTATCCATCAGCATCTTTCCAAATTGGGAACAATAAATATCACTATGCAATAAAACTAGTACTACACATATATAAAACAACAAAGCTTTAAGTCTCATCAACACAAATGAAGATAGATATTGAGAACTACTGATACCTACAAGCTAGCAACACTTTCATCTGCTTCACCTGGCCTTGAGATATCAACTCCCCTATTAGCAATCAAATTTTACTTACTCCCCACATATGAACAACTAATTCAATAGTCTCCTCCAAAGTGTTAACAACTTTATTAAGATCAAGAATACCATCTTCAACATGTTTGTTCAGATTAATGAATTTCCTTGTCAAAAGACTTGAATCAAAAACAATAGTCTACTAGCTATTGTTCCTTCGAGAAAAACAACTAGCCAATACATAAGAATAAATATTACCTAGACAGTTGTCATTACAAAAAGGACCTGTAGGATTAAGATTCTATCTCCACTCTCTAACATAAAACCAAATTACATGTAGTTGTCACCCAAAACTAACCAAGAGATGTCTAAGATTCGCAGTTTAAGCTAACATTGCATGAGAATTTGACTCCTCTAATATACGAAAAATGTCATTTGGACATAAAGTTATATACAGTAACTCACTAACTGCTATTTCCTCTTTTACAAATGCAAAACTTGTCACCAAGGCATGAAAGAGGACAATCACGATTCTCATTGCAAATACCAACTCCCAAATTGTCAAAACCAAATATTTGTTGTGATTATCAATCAAAATGAATTTTAATTAATTAATACAATTATTAATAAAATGTAACATTAATATGAAATGTAATAATTGAAATTAAGAAATAAACTTTAAAAAGATTACTATATATAAATCAGTTATGATCATTGAAGATTGGATAATAGCAGTAACACTTTGTTTACTTGTTTCTACATGAACGGCCAAAAATGACAAATCATTAGAAGATTACTAATAAAATACAAAAAGACAATATTACAAATACTACCTGAGAATGTGGTCCAAACATAGAATGATGATGAGTGTAAACCATACTTATGTTATCTATAGAAACACCAAGTGGCTGTATTTACATTATGTCATAACCAAGTGGTCCAAACATAAAAAAATTAAAATCATTAGAAGATTAATAATATATACTAAAAAGACAATATTACAAATACTACATGAGAATGTGGTCTAGAGTCTCCAGGCATAGCATGATCATGAGTGTAAACCGTACTTGTGAAATCCATAGAAACACCAAGTGGCTGCATTTGCTATGTATCATAACCCAAAAAAAAGGAAAATTTGTTAAAAACAAGTAAAATGACACATGCGACATTTTAAATTATTGAAAGCTTACAAGAACTTGATTAATATTGGATGTGGTCTGGTGGACATACTAGAGGTATTTTGGGAATTTTCTTCGCAATCCTGAATAAACTATTTAATCCAAAAAATACTTGAAATTATCATAATATAAAATGTATGCATTAAAAGGTAAAATATAAAATCAGCAAAAATATAACTTGAGAATGGAAAGGTGTATGGGTGTCGAAGCTGCCATATTTGTTGAAGTCTTGCGTTTTTTAACATACTTTTTTTTTCTTGAACTTTTCTCTAATGCACCCTTCAATCTTTTACTTGACGTAAGTTTTGTCTTTATTTTCACACCTCTAATCCTATTCCTTTCACCAAAATTAATCTCACATTAATTAAAGAGATTCATTTCAGGATTTGACCATTAGGTCAACTCTTCATTTTATGATATTAGGTTCTCTTCATCAACTAATTCTTCACCTTGAAACATCTCATTAACCCTCTTCAACATGTTAAGAAGGCGATCTTTCACGATTTTACAAGTATCTCTCCTCTCTGCTGCTCTTGTAACTAATCGTATGCTTAATGCACACAATTTTTTGTACCTCATACTTGATAACGTTTTAAAATCCAATTCACTTTCATTTATAGTGAAGTTTTTACTATCAAGGTACCATGTTTTTACTTTTTGTGTCCATCTTTTCAAAATATACTAACTTGGTATTCTTAAAATATTTTTCAAAGTAAAAATCTTCAAAACATGAGAACATAAAATGCTAGTAAACATACAATGCCAGCAAACTTAAACTTCCGAACATGTAATGGACTTCATCATTTGATGAATCATAAGTGACCATATGAGAGTAACTCTTCCCTACATGAGTGATCTTATATTTTGTAATTGTACCATCTTCATCGCAAAAACAAAAAGTAGACTCATGAGAATTATTCCATTAATCTTGAAAATATTTGAATACTTCAGTTGTATAGACATTAGTTACACACATTAAAATTTGAAAAGATGCTGACAATGTTGGAATGCTTACATTAATTCTAAAATCAGCTTTCAACTTATCAAATCGTTGATCATCAATAAGCCTCTAAAATTGATTAAAAATTGTAATAAGTTATATTGACAAATCACATACCTTTTTACAATATTATTCATGCTCTCACTTCTTTGTGTGGTGGTCATGTCCGCACAAAACATTTTGCATCTATAAACCAAAGCCTATTTTTCCTTTATATGAAACATACATCTCAACCAATAATTATTTTGAAGTTCATATTTTTGCAACATCTCATTCCCTACATTGAAAAAAATCTTCTTCTTCCTCAAATTCATAAATGCATGAGCTGAAATCCCACTAAAAATATTTAAACTTAAAAAAAATACAGCTCAAATGGATTGCGGCATTTTGCTAAATGTGCCAGATACAAAGTCAATGATGAGTTTTAGGCCATCTTGAAGCTAATGCCTTTGTCATCGCTGCATCTTGATCAGTAAGAATAGTTATATGTTTTTTCTCAGACATGACTCTAGCAAATGTGTTTAGCAAACACTCAAATGTAATAGCAGTCTCACCTTACAATAGTGCAACACCAAAAACTGCAATTTTCTTGTGATGATTTACACCTACATACAAAACAAGTGAACGACTCTCACCATTTTTCTTGTAAGTAGTATCAAAGCAAACAACATCACCAAAATCTAAGTAATCATTCATAATCTTTGTGTCTGAACAAAATACATTAGTTATCAAATTGTGTCTGAACAAAATGCATTAGTTATCAAATTATCTTCATCCACTTGAATTGCATAAAAGAAATTAAGATCTTCAAATTGCATTTTATACTAATATTTTAACATGCCACCTGTATTCTCTTTTTCATATCTCTTGTTTTTTTGGATCTTAAATAATTCTTGTAATCTTATGGAATAAAGTCAAGATTATATCTCCCAGCTGCTTGTCTCACCATAAGATCATGAAATGCTTTTGGTGAAATTCCCACATCATTAGTCATTTGAATTTGCATTGTTACAGCACAGGATATCTTTCTATGACTTCCATACAAATGTGTTTTATTAGCACCACATGGACCTCTACCTCTCCCTCATTGACCGTTTCCACCTATTTTAATGCCATCATCATCACTAATAGCAATAAACTCATTTACCTCATCATTGAAACCATCTTCGGTGTATTGTTAAGGTTGTGAGCTATCTCTTAGTGCATTAAAGGTCCCCATGGTGGCAAAGGCTGCTTCTTTGTGTTTCATAGCTTCAAAATCCAAACGGGCAGCTTCACAATGGTCAATTTTGAGACTCATCTCATCAAGTTTTGCAAACAACTTCTCCAGGTCGTTTCGAGTCAGTCCAGACATGTTGGATGATCAAAGGCATGACTCAAAACCTGGCTCTGATACCAAAAAAATGACGGAGGAATGACCTGAAAGTGATTGGAATAGGGTCTAGTGGTTATTGGAAAAGTTTTGGGCAATTTGGTTTTTATCGGGTAAAACTGGAACAGGGAATTTGAAGGCATTTCTGGGTTAATTGGCTGAGAATTGCGTTTCCAAGAAAGAAGGAAAGTTGTAGAACTTTTTGTGAACTAAAATTTAGATACAAGAATCGTTTTAATCGGAAAAGGGATCATTAAGTTAGGGTGGATTTTGTGGTGACATGTTAATCTGGGTGATATAATGAGAGCAGATGATGAAAACAGAAATTTTGAGGAGTCTGGGATTCGAACTAGGTAAAGATGTCTTCTGGAGATTTTTAATTTAAGATGTGAGGAACAAACTTGAAGACGGAAATTTTTTTATTTGATGAATACAGGAAGCAGAAACTAGAAAACGAAACTAGAACTCGGACAGAATTCTGGAAATCGCACAACACACAAACAATTGAATGTTTTCGGCAAACAAACAAGCCCTTTTGATTATTTTCAAAAAATAATCAAACCCAATGATTGTTCTTTGAAAAAATAATCAAAACCTAGACAATTCCTTGCTAAAAGATTGAGAGAAAATCTCGACTTTTTTATATTTTTTTCAATAATACCGAATAGGAAACAAATGAACTGAAATAAGAAGCAAATGGAAAGCCACAAAGTCAACTCTTCACCTTTCCTATGCTGCAGTTCTTTTAGCCCATTAAAACATAAATAAAAACCTATAATAAAAGTCTTACAAAATAGTTCAAATAAAACAAACCAAACAAGTAATTAAACCGGGCTAAAATAACAAATCCGGGCCAAGATAAAGTAGGAAATAAAATAAGTTTTTATATCAAACCAAATACTATTTAAATTAGACCAAAATAAGCTCAATTTAAATGTGAGAAAATCTGCTACTCCTAGGCTTCAAACTCAGTATGATTAGGTGCAAAATCATAAGCTTTGAAGTCACTAAATAGGCTCAACATCACCTAATACTTTAAGAACAAGTGATTCTTTCTCTAAGACTTCAATTGACTCTTTTTGGACCTCAACTCAACCTAATAGTTTTTCTCCAAGTCACATGACTTCCATATCTTCAATTGCAAGCTTTGATGGCCCTCCATCATCTTCGCCGGAAGAATCTCAGTCACAATCTTCTTATCCTTCAAATCCAATTGCTTCGCTTCCTTAGACTCCTTAGCTAACCTCACTTTTCCTTCGATGTAGTAGTAAATCCCTGACCTGTATTGCGCACCTACATCCCCACCCTGATCAATCAAACCATTTTGTCTATAATGACCATATATATATACACACTTTTATATGCATTAGATTACGTAAAACTCATCTACGAAGAAACAAAAAACCTATCAACGGTACGAACCTGGAGATTATGCGCAGTGGGGTCATGAAGGCTCCAGAGAACAGAGAGGAGGAAGTTAGTGCAGGGGCACAATACCGGGTCATATTGTATCCGAACAACCTCGACATGGTTGGTGGTATTGGTGCACCAGTTTGCTATTGGGACCATGAACGTGGCCCTGAGAATACCCAACTTTGGTCTTCACTACCCCATCAACCCGTTGAAAGGCTAACTCTACGCCCAGAAGCAGCCGGCTCCGAACTAAGCGAACTCGTGAGAAGGGTTATCGGGTGGATCTCTATCGGGCTGGAGGGCCGGGTTGGTTGAGTTGACAGTGGCCATTATGTAGTTTCTTATACTGTGGAGTTCAGAGTACGGACATAGAAATTGAGAATGGGAAGGAAATGTTTAAATGCAGGAGTCAACGGGTTGTCTGTACCTGGTGGTGGTCAGAGTTTTACGACAAATTTGGCATTCTAAAGGGGCAGTTGTTGCAGTCAGAGAATGCTAACAGGAAGGAGGATTGATACAGTAAAATAAGAATAAATATAATTGTAATTAAGTTTAATATGATTACTTTTATTATTTATAATGATTAGTTTCTTAAAAAATATTAAGAATAAAAATTTATTAAAATTTTCTTTTATGTCAAATTTTAATATATTTTAATTGTTTACATTTAATTATTAAAAATATAATTAACTTATTTAAAAAAGTAAGTGTAACATTTGCCCGTTACTAAAGAATGAAAGTCACTTGTTACTAAGAAATGAAAATCATTCCTCTCATATATGAGAGATATTGAGTAATCTTCAAAAATGAGATATTAAAAAATTGTTGCTGCAATGATAATACATAACTAACTAAACTTTTTTTATTCCTTACCTATTAATACCTTCCTAAACTTATTAATCAAACACCTCATCTATCTCCTATGTTTATCTGTACTATAATTGGTTCTTCTAAAAACAATTCCAAGATATTGTCAGTAAGGTCATCAATCTTTTTTTTCAAAATTTAAAATTAAAAGTATAAAATAACTTCCTTTTTTAATTTAGCTCATATTTAAATTGTCAAGTCCAAATTCAATTAAAAACACTAGAGCCTGGACCCAAGTGTCACCGTTAGATTAAGGAACACTTTCTTTCGTTAAGCTCACATTTGATACCTTTTTAGTTTATAATTCATTTATTTCACTTGCTTGTTTATACACAAATCTGTTTTGAGATGATTTTGGTGGTTTTAATCTATTTTTTGGTTTATAGACTTTTGATGTGGAGTTCATGTTGGTTTTGTCACAAGCTGTTATTTTTTGTGAAGGGGAAGAACTTTTACAAGACCAAAAACATTACTAGCCACCATGAAAATTGAGTCAAATGCATTTTTTATGCTTTTTTTATTTTTTAGCCAGCAGAGAGTTTAGTGAGACAGGCATAAAAAAACACCTTTTTATTTTTAAAATATTTTATTTTAATTATCTTAACATCAGTATATTTTGCAATGGAACGGATTTCGTACCGTTCCGGCTGGTACCGACCGGAAGGTACTGTACCGGTCAGAAACCGGTACAAAATCGTAAACGTCAGTACCGGGGTCAAATTCCGCCCGGTACTGGCGCTTACCAGACGGTACCGGCCGGAACCTTAAGTTCCGGTCAATACCACAAATTTCCAGAAATTGCAATGACTAATTTGCAATTTTCGGAAAATGTAACCCTAAAACTACCCCTCCCCCCGACTTCTGGATTCTTCTTCGACCTCCTCTCTCCCAAGCCGCACGCCTCCTCTCTTCGTCGGTGTCTCTCTCCGTGTCTCGCGACTCTCGCCTGGCCATCTCCGTCTCCTCGCCGTCGACATCTCGTCCAGTTCTCCAGTCCTCCTTCAAGTCTTCGACGTTTCTCCCTTCGAGGCTTCGACGGATCGGTCTCCTCACCGCTCCTCGCCGCCTTCTCCTCCGTCCTCCTCGTCGTCGACGCACCACACGACCACCAAAGAAAGACCCGACCCTCAGACGACCCTCACCGAAGACCCGATTGTTTTGGGTGTATGTTTTTGATTTTGTGTTTGATTTTTAATGGAATTTTGTTGTT
>JANIJH010000007.1:52748891-52759218 GCA_024520975.1 Erythroxylum areolatum
TTTAGGGACTATTTTATAAATTTAAAAAATATCCCGAAACGGTACCCGGTACCGACCGATACCGGTACAGTTTCGTTCCAGAGCTCAATTCGGTACCGAGCCCGGTACGGTATTCATAACATTGATATTTTGGCATGTGATTAATATTAATATTTTAATAATATGGATTATTTTTATAAGAATTAACTATCTAATTGCTATTCTTTGTATTATTATGATTTTTGTTATAAAATCAGACAAAAATACAAATTATCTTTAAAATAATTTGTTTTTTTTTACTAAATTCAAGTTAGGTTTTCTAAATTTGAAACTTAATTTAAATTTAATATAATAAACCAGATTAGAGTGAATTCAAACTAAAATACCAACTCTACTCATGGACTAACTTGTCAACTAAAGTAACGTTAGGAATCTTGATTTCAATATGATGAATTTGACACGAAATGTAAACTTCCAAGGATTGAATATTAAGAAGGCAACAAAAATGCATGTTTTTGGAAGTCCTTTTCGACGACTTATCGACCAATTATCAAAGAAATACCTAATGCAACTTCGTAATTAGTCCATTTATTAGCCTACTATATATCTTCCACATTGGAAAAGGTTAAACTAATAATTTAAACTCAGATATATCAATTCTTTAAGAATTTTATAATCAATTACTCCCTTAACAGGCTATTCATATCTTTTTGGAAGCAAGTCTCTAAACAATTAGTAAAGTTACTATTTTATGATCAGAAAGTCACGAGTTCGAATTATGTAAATAGTTTTTTTGTAAAATGTTGTTTCTGTAAAAGAAAGATTGTGTATATTGATGACCTTCTCCGACTCTCACAAAATAAAGAGAACTAAATTAGTTTCGTATAACTCTCAGGTTATGACGGCACAAAATTTTCCTTATTGCAATTTTGTTTCTCTTATTTATTTTCTGTTTAATTATTAATTATTTTTATTCAACGCATATAATTTGCAAGTCATTATACAATATGTTTCGAGTTGGCCACCTAACAATAAAAGAATCATATATGTTGAAGATAGATAAAGGTCACCATCCTTAACGTAGGATCTAAGAACATAAGAAATGTCCATGTCACGAAGAATTATAGTTTAAAGGGGTTTGTTTTCCCCAGTTTTAACATGCATTTAGCACACTCCTAGACTCAATGGATCTACCTTAGCTTCACGTGCAAGTCTATAATACTCATACATCAGCAACATTAAGTAAATATTTTTAAAAAAACTCTGAAAGTTGACAAATATGCAAAGGCGATTCTGCAAGATAATCAATTACTTGCATTCTTTTAGAATTTTACAATTGCAAGCAACCGATTCATCTTTAAACAGATGCCCTAGGCATTTTCAGGAAATGTATGTCTCCCCTGCTAGCTAGTAAGTGTTCAATTACGAGCAGAAGCTTCTAAGCCTGGGGTCTTGTATTGTATGGTTCTTCTCTTTTTCTTTTGGGGAGGAAGAGAGAGCACATAGACATAGCTTTTGCATATATCACCTTCCTTACTAATACCTTCCATACATCGTCACCTCCCTTTTTAACTTGCTGCATTTTTAATTTAAATTGCCTGCACCAACCGAAACAACAACAGTAATTAGGTACTTGCAAGGTAAGCTACAGTAACAGATGTTGGGCATTACGTGCAAAGTGGAACTTCGCAAGAATCAGGCTGGTTACAGATGGAAGAGTGAAGTCTAAGAAGCTGCCACATGCTCTTGCAACGATAACACCCTCCATTCACACGTTTTTCACACAAGGCAAAGTGTTTGATCAAAAGCTGAAGACCCTGGCACGTATGGAACTTGTTGCAAGGTCCCCTTCTCATGGAAGGCTCAGGACCATAAGGCCCAACACTCGTACACCCTTCTGTGCATATATGCTCTAAGCACTCCATTGCGTCGCTTAGCTCCATGTACAAGCTTTGCTCTGCTCTGTGCCTCCTTGCTCTCTTCTTCCTCTGCAAAATTTGCCCATTACACCAATATTTATTGTTTGTTCATTTTAACTTTGTAATTATCAACTTTTAGTGGTGTTTTTACCGATTCGGATTCGTCAATGAATTGGAGGATCTCGAGCTCGAACTGAGGGTCGTGTTCTTGCAAGAACTTCCAGCCTTGGGTCTTTTGGACAGACTCGAAACTGCTGGAAATCAACTTCATGCATTTGAGGTAAAGATCAGGTGCGTCGCAAAGCGACGCCAACTTAAGCACATCCACTACGTTCTCAATCGTTAGCTGTTGACCAATGTACTTAACGCATCGATGCTTCAGCTGTGGGATCACGAACACGTGAGACAGCGCCAATAGATGGATCCCAAACTTCTCCAACTCCTCGTCGGTGCACCTGTATCGTTCTGGGGTAAATTCGTCATTTAAAATAAACTAAACCAATCAAAACTGTTCCTGGTGTTTCCGAAGCCGTTCGATCTTTCACGACAGTAAACGACTGAGATCTACGAGCAAAGTGCTAGACAATTAACTGACCTTGAAGAGTATAGGAATCGAACAAACGATGAAACGGAGTGGCAAGGGACGCCGGTAATAGCAATGATTATCTCGGAGCTCCCGTGCTTGTAAGGCCGATCAACGATACTTTCCAACACCGGTGACACTGACGCCTGCAATCAAATTATGAACATAAGCATCACAAAGTTTGAAAATGAAATTCAAGAACTGAGAGCTCCAAATGGAAGAATGCGTACCAGGACGCTACTGTGCGCGGGGATGTGTTGGCCACCCGAACTGAGGATGTGGACGTCGGGATCTGGAAGTTCACAGGAGACGGCGGTGGTCGTGGGTTTTCCCATTGGAGTTTTCTTGTGGGTTGTTTATTCGCTATCACAGCCGTGGAGACGCAGTGGATCGTTGCTTGCTTTATAGGCAAGTCTTGAGTAAGGCCAGCTTTATATTTACCACGCGCTGTCAAAGGCGCTTATTTAAGGAACATAATTGACAACAATATGAATAACATTTCAACATTTCAGTAGAAAAGCTTCAGAAGTAAAGAACTTAATTATTAACTATCTTTGATCATGTACTTATTAACATAATGTAATATAATATTATTCTAAGTTGATAGAAAAGTTTACAATATAATAGAATGGAATATGATTTTAAAAAAAAGGTTTCACATTATTTGTCATTACATTATAAACAGTAAAAATAAGTTACTTCTCATTTAGAAGTTTATGATGGAATGTAAAATGATAAACAATATTTCAGTATATTACATTATGAATCCTTCTTCCAAACAATATTTTACTATATTACATTATAAACCTTTCTATTTCTCTCAAAGATCAATTTTCTAATATTATATTCATTTACATTTCATTTCATTATAAATCATTCAATTTCATTCCATTCAATTTCGTTCCAATTTATAAAAAACTTTACGTCCAACTAAATATAGCAGAGCATAATTAGAATTGGAACGAAGTCCTATTAATTAATAATAGCAATAATATTTTTATAAATTATCAAAATTATTAATTTTTTATATTTCATATATTATATGTTTAACTAATCAAAATTTAATTATATATTCTCATAACTAAATAATTTCAAATTCAATAATTCTTTCAATGCCAAACTTTATTTCTCTGAAAACTATTTGATACCAAAATTCACGAAGTTAAATTTAATCCATTATTTTGAATTAAATCTTACTAATTTATTATGATTAACAGAATAAGATTAAAGTAAATTAAATTCACTAATTATATGTAAAGATGACAACGGGTCAAGTAAGGTCGAGCTGATTGTTGATCTAGCCATACCAACCTTCTTAGCATATGATCTGAACTTGACATAAAACTCGATGGGACTTTGCTCGTGTTGTTTGAAATCAAAGCTCAAAGCTTGCCCAATGTCTAAAGCCTCAAATTGTTCACATTCAACTCGACCTATGAATTTGTTACCCAATTTGTCCTAAACATTTTAGGGTGTAGCTCAAGTTCAGCCCAAAGTTTGATCAGGTCTGCCTCATATCTTCTAAAGACCTTAATCGTTTACAATCAACATGACCCATCAATGATCTCTCTCTAACTTCATTAGCAAAGCTCTAGTTGCTAAAATTCTCGCCTAAAAATGGCAATAGGTTAGGCCAAATTGGGCCCATCACTAGTTCGGTTGACTTTGACCTACTTATAGTGTAGTCTAAACTCAACTTGAAGCACAATTAGGTTAGGTTCTAGATACATGATGTAGCACTCCACTCTCACAGGACACATACCCGACATCTTGAAGGATATCTGAATATGTACATTGTAGCTTTAAAATAACATCCATATATGTACATTATCAAAAAATAATCAGAGTTTACATCTTTGTATACAGAACACGCTACATACATGAGGAATTATACAAAAATCTTATCTAGATCCTTCAGTCTGAGCTGACTGACCTTTAAGTCATTTTTTCGATCCAAAATTACAAAAACTATACTTCTTCTAGAGTTTCTCTATCACTAGTATCCTCTCTCAAACCTGAAATATCATAATTGCAATTTTGATAAGTTTTGCGAACTCAATGAGTTAACCATCCTCAATAGTTCACTCATATCATATAACACATCAACTCATATAATGACATTATTCACATCATTTCATTTATCATCATGTAGCATCACAAAACTCTTTTGTTCATAATTTTCACATTTCTCATTCAACACAATCATTCAAAACATACATATTGAATGTATATGTAATGCTCATGAGACTCACTTCTAGTTGTTATTATTATGATCGAGTGCCTGTAACTGTTCCTTATCCATTGTGGATACCGGATTCATTAGTAATTGTTCCTTATCCGTTGGGGATACAAGGCTCATTATACATAGTGAGCCTTTGGTTCTTAATCACTTTCTGAGCTTTAAGCTCTTTTTCAGTGGCTACTTCAGTCACAATAGCCTTTATCTGTTCATGCATTCATATAATAAAATACATATGTATTCAGTCAATCAAATGTGCTCAATGTTACACATTCATATTCACTATCACAATCTCATTCATATTGGTCAATAGACCTTGGTCTGACATTCAACATATACTATGAGAATCGCTTATTTTGTCAAATTCACATTCAATGAGTACTTCCATTATGTTATTCATGCATCAAACGCCTCTGACAGTCAATGTCTGGAATCAACACATTCACATTCACATAATAATTCAATATAGAATTTAAAACAAATAATTAATTAAGTGAGACCATATAGGTTACTCATAGTTTACTTCAGATAGTTATTGCCTCGAAGTCCTAGCAATGTCTGGATGATGTTGCTCTAATTGCTCTTCTATAACATAAAACACACATTTACACACATCACAACTTTGTACAATTATATAAGTACTTATTTATACGCAAATGTGTATATGGATTATGTACAATGCATGCTTAATGACAATCCCGGGTATATTTCCTTTATGTTCCTCTCATGATCATCCATACTTCAAAAGTCATATATGTCTAATTTGAACTTAAGTTTACAACTCAATAATACAAACTTATTACAAGTTCATCACTCAATCATGCACTAAGGTTTATGGCTCAATACACTTAATTCTTATAACATCATCAATCAATTATTTACCAATCATTTCTTAATGAATTCATATGACCATGAAATTTAACGAAGAGGGAGGACAATATGTAAGGAGTTTATGGTTCAACTTTCAAGTCAACCGAAGTTCTGAGAAGAAGTTATGGTCAAAAGAGTGAAGGGTATTTAAAACTATCAAAAATCATTACACCTTCACTGTCACGATAGTGCTTGTGCACAATTGTTCACTTCCTATTGGTTCCTCTCTGTCACGATCATGCTTATGAGCGATCTTGCACTACCCAACACTTCTTCTTTGTCACAATCATGCTTGTGCACCATCGTGCGCTACCTGATATCTCCTCTCTGTCACGATCGTGCGTGCACTACCCTGAGGGTTACAAGCACCATCGTGCACTACCTAATGATCAACATCAAGCTTCATTCAGCTACTCTCCAAAATATATTTTCAGATCAATTTGCATGGCCATTTTGATATGGAAAAAGAAGGATTTAGGCAAAACATTCTTCTAAACAATTGTTTCTATATGTCTTAAGTTTCTACCGACACTAAGTTCATACAATTTAGTTTAGTATTCTGCAATTTATACATAAAATACTACCAATTATTCTCAAAACACAACAGCATCCAGTACTCAATTTCAAATCAAAATTTGAAACTCTTAAAGATAGAATTTAAATTCAATTTCTTCATGAAAATTGTAGCCATATGTCTCTAATTTAATTAAAATTAAAAATCATCCCATTTGGATGTCTATAGATCAAGATATGGCTAAATTACATATGCATATTCAGTGGAAATACTACATCTACATATTCCAACACATTTCATCATCATTTTCACCCTAGTTCGTCTCTTTTGCTTAGTCTATCATTTTTAGCTTATACCCTCATTATTTCCTCTTCATTCATACCTCCATTTCAGCTCAATATCAATTCTAAACAATTCATATTCTATGATTGATCATAATACTAAAAATGGAACATATCATATACACACATTCATCATATTTTCTGCACACATATCTTACTTCATTATCATGTTCATTTCACTTCTAAACTATCACACTAAAATTTAAAACATGATCTCTTTATTATTACTCATCATACACTCAAAAAAAATAAGACATCAATATTCTCATTATTCATCCACGATGCACATGTATAATGACCACTATTCTGATGATCATTTAATATCAATTAATTACCATATTTGTTTCATATTCATACAACTCATAAGAATTAACATGATACTTACTTGCTAAAATTCCAAGTTCTTCAAAAACACCAAGAAGCCCTAACTTCTCATACAAACCACATACGTCATCATGGAGGATGGGAGGTTTAGGTTTTCTTGTGGCAAATGAAGAAGATAACAAGGTAAGAGTAGCAAGTGAAAGAAAATATGAGAACAAGGTTTAATGTTGATGGAGGTGGTAAGTGTCGTGGAAGTGAAGATGCTTGAAGAATATGAAGAAAGTCACGAAGAGAAGAAGCAAGCAAGAAACAAAACAATTAATGGTCTTCCAATGTTAAAGCATCGTAGGTGAGTGAGTGGCATGGCAAGTGACAAGTTGTCACCATCCTATAGATCCGTTTAATAACTAGTCTATTTGTCTCCAATTTCTACTCCAATTGTCACCTAATTTTTTATGACATGTCATTAAATCCCAATTTCATTTATAAAAATCTCCAATGCCATTTGACTCTTATTTCTACTACCATTTATCAATTGTCTTGTCACATGGTTTTTTTCTAATCCAAAAATACCCAAAATTTTAGAAATTTTCTAAATTTTACCAAAAATTTTAGATAAAAAATTATTATCACCAAATCAATTTTCAATACATATAAACCACAATTTTCAACATAATCACATTTATAAATCAATTATACCCTAAAAATGTCAATAAATGCATGTACAATCATTTTAATGTGTGCAATTATCGAATTCACGTGTATGTATGCTAATTGATGCATGAGCATGAAATACACTTTCTAACTTCTCAATAACCTCTAGGGTTCTAACCCTTAACATGGGATAACAAGAAGTTACACATGAGTTAAGCACGATTAGACTTTGGGTGACCTAAAACTTGGACCCCCAATTTTTTACTTGAGATTTAGTGATGTTGTCATCTACATCTAAATTAAATCTTAAATTTTTGCACAAAAAAATGTAGTATAGGAGTGTAAGGATCATTTCTATGAGGAATTCTAAAAAATCAACAATTGCATACACTACAACAAAAATGTAGGTTAGCGACGGAAATTACCAACAGAAAATATTTGAATTCCGTCTATAATATAAATTTTCAAAGGAATCAACCGACGGACAACAGCGTCGTTAAAACAACCATAGGTAAATTTAATGACAAATATATTATGTATTCATCAGTAAATATATCGACGGACATATAACTGTCGGTAAATTTGCCAACAGATTTTTGTTGGTACATTTACTGACGGATTTACTGTGAAAAGTCAGTAAATTTACCAACAGACTAAAGTATTCCGTCAGAATTTTTTTTCGACAGTGGTGGTTATTCGGTCGATAAACCATAATTTAGAAAATCCTGACAGTTGCAATATTACCGATAAAACAAAGAGTAACTGTTAGTAAATATCATACATTTTACCAATGGTTTATTATGTTCTGTCGATAAATATAATGCATTTTATCGATAGACTTTTGTTTTTTGTTGGTAAAGAAAATTGAGAAATTTTTTTTAAAAAATTTATTTCATAATCTTATGATTAATGCATAATTTCAACAGTTATGAATTATTTGTGCATAATATTTTGATTTGTTTATATCTTTAATTTGTTTAAACAGAAAGTTGATTGATGATATAAAGTTAAAATTATCTTAATTGATAATAAAAACATTATAGTGTATATAATAAGTCTTTGTAATTCAAGGCAAGTGATTACAACAATTCTAATATCCTAGTGACCACGGGTGCTCTGAGGTGCTATCCCTCGTAATTTTGCATTGTCTTTCGTCCTCCCTTCAATGTTCATTATGTTATTGAACAAATTGTCAAAAATATTTATTTCAATAAGCATCACCTCTAGATTATGACGTATCAAATTAGTTTTCCAATATGGCAAATCCCAAAAAATGCTTCATTTTCTTTAACTAAAGTTTTTACTAATGCTTGTATTTACTTTATCAATTTTAAATTCTATAACTTTAAACAAGCCTGATTCCTAAACCTTCTACAAAATCTCTTCACTAGCTTTGTAAGGGGGAGGAGGTGGTTTTACCATCCTATTCTTAATGAACTTTTATTTATTGCGTCTAAATGGATGGTCTAGAGGAAGAAATTTCCTATGATTGTTAAACTAACACATTTTGCCCCTGTTTGGAAGACAAAACGCATCAGAATCATTGCCATAATAAGGACAAGCTAATTTTCCTACTGTGCTCCATCCAAACAACATGGCATATGCCGGAAAATCACTAATGATCCGCATCAAAGCTGCTCTCAACACAAAATTATGTTTTAGAGACAAATCATATGTCTGAACACCATATTTCTAAAGATGTTGCAATTAAGATATCAATAGTTGTAAGAATACATCAATTTTATGCTTTGGAATTTTAGGCCCTGGCACAATCACTGTCAAGAATATATATATGTCTTTTATACACATCCATAGAGGCAAATTATAAGGAATAATTATGATTGTCCATGATGAATATTGCTAGCTGGATTGACCAAAAGATTGGAATTCATCTGTCAACAATTCCAACTTTACATTTCGACTTTCAGCTGCAAACTCAAGATAGGTGTCATTGAAATGATTCCATGTTAGTGCATCCGATAGATGACTCATTATTCCATCTTCCTATTCGTGTTTATTATGTTATCTCACGTGAAATGTAGTAACATCAGAAGCATATAGTCTTTGAAGTCTTGGAGTTAGCAGGAAATAATACATCCGCTTTTAGGATGCTAATTTCTATTTTATAGCACGCTTTCTAGGCTTGAACCTAGGTTAACCACAAAATTTGCATTCTTGTAATTCCACATCATCTCCCCAATACAACATACATCTCAATTTACAATAATCAATCTTTTCAACAGGAAAATCAAGACCCTTAATAAGTTTCTTCATATTGTAAAAACTATCAACCATTGTATGATCAGAAGGCAATGATTGATTATACCATTTAATAATTTTATCAAAAATACGATCCGAAATATGCCCTTCATACTTATGTTCAAAATTCGAGCAATAGAAGACAAATGAGTCTTTGTCTCACAATTTGGTCATAATTCTTGGTCAGCTGACCGTAGTAAGTCAAAAAACTGTTTTGCATGTGGTTTGGTTCTTCTCCAAGATTTTTCATATTTTCCTGAAACGTATAACTATCTACATCATAAACCATTTGCATGTAAGGATTTTTATTTCCATCCACATAATTTGTTCTAAATCCAATCCCCCCTTCAAACTCTTTTAAGATCACAGATGATTGTACTTAATTACCCCTTGAGATGCTATAAATCAATGGTTCTCCATGTCGTGTCTACTCAAAATAATTGGGGACAAACCCTTTTCTCAACAAATGCCCATTAACTTCGTCAATAGGAAGGAAACGTGTTGGGGTCCCTTTTTCAGAGCCCAACATCCAGAGTCATAAACCATGAGCGTATTACCCTGTAGGGTTATTGTTAGTAGTGTGCCCTAGGCCAATGAACATTTGTGATTCATGTATTAACATTATGATTTGTTAATAATATATTA
>JANIJH010000007.1:52795331-52810062 GCA_024520975.1 Erythroxylum areolatum
CGTAGCCCGGATCGTGCATGCTCGTGTGGATACCGGTAGAGGGCATTAGCGATTTGCAATGTCTTGGAATCCGAAAAAGAAGCAATCCACCCACGAAAATAAGGTATTTTCGTTAATCCTTCGTGTTTTCGATTATACGTGATGTTCTTGTATGGTCTTTTCTGCAGCGTATTGTGAATACTCAGACCGTACACGATCCAACAGTTATTTCAATGAACCCTCATTAGGCATCATCAGTTCATCTTCATTCTCCTAGCATCCCAAAAATCCCTATGTTCATAACCAATTCATGCCCTTCCAACTGTTCCCCTCACTTTCTTTCCATCAATATTTTTCAAATCAATACCAAATGCTACCAAGTTTTATGTAGAGATAGAAAAATGTGCTAGGAATCTATTGGTTCAAGAATCACTTCATTTAGAGATCAAATGATGAAGTTATGGCCAAAAGAATCAAACAAGGTTTTGTCCTCAATCATATTCTACCTATCTTAGGACAATTAGCATAACTTTCACTATAGACATCTGATTAATGTAATTTTAGGATGGTTTCAAAGAGGACTTCTAGATCTATAAGTTTTATGAAGACTTAGAAGAGATATTTTGCCATTTAGAAGGCCAAAAATGCAAATTTCCGATGGTGTATGGTAAATATCCGTTAAACGGACATACACTGCACCCTAACGGACGTAGACGGGCTTGGGGGTGCTTTTCAGACCCATGAAGGTGCGTTTAACAGACCTAATGTCCGTTTAACAGACATGGATTGAATTGGGGGCATTTTTAGACTTGATGAGGTCTGTTTAATGGACCTAATGTCCGTCTAACGGACATATGTGACCCCCAAACCCCTCCAAAGCCTTTCCAATGGTTCCTACATCTATTCTAACATCACTTTCATTCATCATCTTCCCAAATTCACTTCTTCAAATGCAATATCACTCCTTAAACATTCAATTACCAAATTGATTTCATTAAACTCCCAAACCTCAACTCAAATGATTCATCACATACATTAAACTCAAATGTTTGGTATACACATCCTATGCAGCATCATCACTTATAATGATCATATCTCTTAACTCCAATATCCAAAAATTGCATACTTTATATCATTGGAAAGCTAGAAAGACAAGCTAAAACTTCCAAGAAGACCACTTTGTCTAATTCAGCCTCTATTTATATAGTTTTTCCCCTGAAATCAGAACATAAATCTTATCCCTATGTAAAGCTTAAAAATGCAATGTAAAGACTTGAAAAGTCATGAGCAAACATAATTTATATATATTTCATTAACGTCATCAATTAAATGTTTTAGAAGGCTTTAATGGGTATTTCAAGCTATAATACATCATAAACCAAAAATACAAAGTTTACATAAACTAGAATTGCTCAAAATGAGACTAAAGCCTTGTTTTACATAATCTAACTTCAAAAACAAAATATGTAAATAGGAGTGATGCCTTGACTCTTGACTCGATCACTTGATATCTTGCTCATCAATGAAGATGGGAAGGAATGGGAGGTGAGCTTAAAGGCTCATGGGTAACAAGTTTACAATGGGTAACAAGCAAAACCAATCAAAATGTTCATTTGTCATCAAAATTCTTATTGAAGCATAAAAAGCATAATTCTCAAATTCTCAATAATACAAATCATGTATACATCAATCTTGTCAAAATATCATAAACATATACACATCAGAATGGTTTGTGTAGGTCCAAAAATAGAACGTACTACACATTTCCCATAAGGGTCTTGTGTAGCCGTGAACAGAACATACTATCACAATCCCACAAAATGGTTTTGTGTAGCCGTGAACTTATGGGAGTCCGCGAAGGAGCTCCATGCTACTAGCGTGTAGGTGAGAGAAGCCTTTAGTCAAAGTGCACTTGACATACTCAAGGGACCAATCCAAATCCACATAACATATATTTCATAACTTGTAAACATGTTGCCCAAATGACACATTTTTTAAAATATGTTTTTCATGAACATGAAATATTTCATATGCATTTCCATCGTCATTTCACTATGTATCAACCAAATTCATATACCAAGTATATAGCAATTTTTCAAATCATTCAAAAGCAACAAATGTCACATTATAAAGCAATGAGAAATCATTTTATTCTCTTGACTAAAAAGAAAACATAATGGCTCATTATTCAATTATAAACATGAAACTCACCTTAATTTCTTTGCTTGAAAACTTGCTCAAGGATGCCTCTTCTTTTGCTCCTCTTGCCTCTGTTACCTCCCTTCAATATTGGCAAAATTTTCCATTCAATAAGAATTCGAATTGGAAAACCCAAGAAATGTATGCATAAAATTGATCCTAGAATACTTATACCTATCCATTTACTAAGCTCTTTGAACCAAATTCCTTCAAAAAATCCAAAGATTAAACATAAACTTACCTTGAATCTTCACCAACCAATGAGTTTCTTGGCTCTAATGGAAACTCTAATGCTCCTCTTTCTTTTTCCCTTCTTGAACAACTTCAAAATCACTCTCTAAAATTAAGAAAAATTGAAACCTAACTTAGCTTTCTCTTCTTTTCTCTCTTCTCTACCGAAACTCTCTTCTCCTCTCTTCTATTTTCATTTTTCTCTCTTCTCTCCCTAGATACAAGTTTTTTTTCTTCATTTAAAAGCAAGACAATACTTCTTCTTCCAATTATGCTCTTAATAATTGAGAAATGTCCAATTGGCCCTTCCTTCAAAGCCTTAAGACTTTCCAACTTAAATGATCTTCCAAAAATGCCCTCATGCAATCTTACCACCTTAACAATTTAATTCAATTAACCTATGTCATAAAATCTTACTTACATTAACATGCTAATTACTCCTAAAATAATTAATCAATCAAGGCCTCAAAAATAATTTAAATCAAGCTTATTCATCATGAAAAAAATTTCGGGGCCAACAAAACGAATGTGTTTGCACTTTTTACATAGACATCTGATCTTTGGGTCATCCATATATACAGGTTGAGAACATGCATAATGAATAAAAGGTTCAACTCGCTCAACAAATTCAGGATTAATGAAACCATCAGGCTTTAATCGTTTATACATCCAAGATCTATCAACATTACTTATTTCTGCAAAACTGGTAATTTCAAACAGTAATTCCACAGTTAGTATACTTCATGTTTGCCAATGTTTATAAAACATCTAAACTTGACATAACATCCCCTAAATATGGACCAATTGAATTAATCACGAAAGTTTACTCCTGTGAATTAAGAAAGCCAAGAACCTTAAGTAATTGGAAGAGATCTTAAATTACTGCCATGATTGACTCAAGACGTATGAGTGAAGCCATATAAAACATACCACAGAATATTACATGCCATTCACATTTACTATCTACCAACAACATTAATTATGGGTAATTCAGGTTTTACCTAAAGTAGAAATACTTTCCTATAATGTGTATATGCTATCTAGAGGGAAAGGAACAATAGACTTTATAAAGGCTTAGCATTAGATAAATATGCAATGGTAAGTAACACTTCATTTTGGTTTAGACAAGTCCTAAAAAAAAACTATGCTCACTTTAAGGGGCTTGACCATTGTACACTATTCCTTATTCTGATATTAGCTTAAAGCTTAGTTAATATAATTCTTTTAATCTCAAAAACATAATGTATCCAATCAATATTCAACAATTTCAATTTGAATTTCATAAAATATTTGACACTATAAGTTGTACCTTTAAATTTTAAGTTATGACAACTTTTGGATTACTAAACAACTATAGTAATTCGATCAACAAATGTGTTATTACTACTTCAGCATCATGATTTATAGAGAACCTTCCAATCTTTTTTACGGTACCAAAAGGGTGAGGAAAGTGCCATTGTCAAACCAACTTCTACATAGATTACATGTAATCTTGAAAAGATGAAATGTAAGTAAATTGAATTCAAAATTGAAAGAAAATATCCATATTTGAAACAAAGAATTGTATATGAAGGCCTAGTTCTTATAAGATCAGTTAGGTCAAATCAAAATATTGTCACTAAACATAATTGTCTTCCTATCATTCACAATGAATGGTTCACATTAAAAGCAGTTAATCATATTATAAACTTAACATTTAGCAACCGATTTTAACTAAGAATTATACCAAAAAAGTGATGATATCAAACTAAATAGTTCTTAAACACAAAACTAAAAAAGAAAACTAAAAACACAAAAAATTGTCATAACTGAATAAATATTTTTTTAACCTTAAAAAATCTCTCTATGTTAATGCTTATGGTTTTTAAATTACCATTTTGTTATTAGATCTCTTACAATATCATTATTCAACTTCCCAGTCTATAATTCTTATAATTCCTTTAGAGAAGTTGGTGTTATAGAAGAAACAACATGACTCAATTTTCTCTTAGCTACCATTTTTAACCGTGGAGACATACTTTATCACAAAAGAATTCATAAACATATTCACTATAATTCACAATATCCACATCAAAGTTCACCAATCCACAACTTCCATAAGATCTAATTATATTCACAAAACCCATAATACCAATGTTTACACAAATTCCAAAAATTCTAAGTCTATTATCCTCAATAGTGTGTAATAGCCATTATCAGTACATGATTTTTTGGCTACATGTCATACATCCATATTATTAAACCATCGAGAAGCTCGTTAGTCATCCTCCATCAAATCAAATGAACTTTTAACTATCTTTAAGTCATGATGTAAAGAGTCCCCATATATATGCCCCCATCCTCTTCAAAAAAAAATGTTCCTGTCTTCTCTTCTTTTTCAGCTCACCAAATAGGTATACCCTAGTGATACGCCTCTTCTTAAGAAACATAGCATGAAATAGAATAAAGAGAAAAGTAAACAGCAGGATGATAATCCGTAAAGTTAATACAGATAAATATCCATCAAGAAGCAGAACAACCAATCTTTGAGAATCAAAAATTAGAAAGCATCTTTCCTAAATGCTCAACGCTAGCCACTATAATGATTTTATGTTTCTCATCCAAGCATAATGAATTGCCAAGATTTTGAAAAGTTGAGGCACATGTACATGAAAATAGCATATATCTAATTCACATTCAAGTTGACACCACTACAAACACAATTTCTTATAGAAAATAACGGAATCCATAAAGAGTCTCATAACACAAAAGATAATATGCCAAATAGCAAACAATGGAGAAGTCTACTACATTAGGCCACCTCTCTGTGATGAAATCCATAATATCATAAGCTATGTCTCCTTGAACATCATTATGGTCCTTTTCAGTTGGACCCTGAAACCAATCATATAGAAAATAAGACAACAAAGGGAAACAATTCACAATGGCACGGACATATGCTGCCAAGAAAATTAACTTAAAAAAAAATGGTGCATCTTCACTATACGATGTCGAATCTACCTTACAGCTTGGGTGGTTGATGTCGAATCTACCTTACAGCTTGGATGGTTGATATTGAATCTCTCAAGCCACAGCATTTTCGATGACGATGCAGAGGATGACGCGTGGTGGATGGCAACGACGCATGGTGAAACTTCGAGAAAGGGGGTTGCGGTAGAGAGGAAATGCAAGACAAAAATGGAAGAGACGAAGGGGGCACTGTGGGGGTTTAACCTTAGAAGAAAACACCAAACGTCATCATTTTCGTTATTTTTAAAACACTAAAATGGAGGCAAGTGATGATGTTTAGGATTAAAACTTACCGATGGCATTTCCCTTGGTAAAGATTTATTTACGGACGACATTTTCTTACCACCACGATATTCCGTCAAAAAATATACTATGGTGAATTCCCTCCATATTTACCGACGAATTTTTTGTTCCATCGTAAGTTGAAATCTATGCCGCCAAATTTACGTACGAAACATGGTTTTCTATAAGTAATTACCAACGGAAATGTTTCCGTCGGTGATTTTTCATTGTTAAAAACTATTTTTCTTGTAGTGATAACATACCAATTAACGAAGTAAATGGTGGTGATAATAAGAAATTTTTTAATAAAATTAACAAATTAAATTTGACAAATAATAAAGGTGAATTATAAGTAAAACTAACCTTACTCTATAGTTGTATCCACCATTAGAACTATAAATAATCATAAATATGAAATAAAATTATTTTATTAATTAAATGTTTGTTGCAATACTCAATACATATCTTTCCTTATGATTAGCTAATAAAAAGCACGTAATCTATTTAACTCTTTTTGTTCAACAACCTTAGATATGATCCAAATTTTAACTAAACAATAGCTTTAAAAAAGAAAGATCAATGAAGCAAGACAATACAACATTTGTGACTACTAATAATTTATGACGCAATAAATTATAAACTCCTAATGGTTACAAAGATCGAAGGTACTGAACAATTACGTACTTAATATTTAATCTAGTAGTCGATTATTTCAATTAACAAACTAATCACTTGCATTAAAAATAAAATGAAACAATCAAAACATGTAAACATAAAAGAATAGTTCTGAATAAATAAAATAATTAGTAATAAGCTCTAACTATCTCAGAATTGGCAAAGTTTCAAGAGCTTCCCTTTAATTAAATTTTTTTCTTTTTTTGTTTAGTTTTTTTCTTAATTCAATCATCTGAGACATTGAATGTTTAATCTTAAGTGGTTCCTTCATATTTGGAAGGAGAAGGGAACATATTGCCAAGTTCCATTTTCAATGCTAAGATCATGTGTATTAGTTGCAAAAAAAAATATTTATATCTGGGTTTCTTGTACCTTATACCTACTTCTTACAAGGTGCATGTTTTGACATTTCGTGTTTCTAGTTTCTGTGTTTTTTGGTTTGTTATTTCTGTGTTTCTACGTTACTGGTTTTCCTATTTATCATTTATCTATGTTTTTGCATTTCCAATTGTTTATTATTATGTGTTTTGGTTTATTAGCTTCATCATGATACAGACATTAATATGCATCCAATTTGGTGATACTTCTAAGAGTGTTATTGAGACAAGGAAAGGCCAGTTAGTTGAGATTTAAAGTTAGAGTAAACCCTAACTTAGATTTTTTAGTTTTTTATTAACCAAACAAGTTTTTGTTTTCAGTTTTTATGTTATAAATCTCAACCAAACAAGTTTTTTAATTAAAAATATACACCAAAAATAGAAAACAAAAACTAAAAATTATAAAAAACAGAAGTAGAGTCAAACGACTCCTTAGCTTTCTTATTTATCATAAGTTAAATATACAAATCCATAAATAACTTATTTGCTATTTGTACCAATCCTTCATGACAACTACGAATCATTGAATTTATGGATAGCTATAGAATGATCAACATCAAATTAATTTTTCAGATTAATCAATATTAATTATTCATGAAGTATAAGAACATAAATAAGAAATATACGTATTAAAACATGAATATAAATTTAGAGCAAAACCTCACAAGGTTACAACTAGAGTTTTGAACCCCTTGAATTAGAATACTTGAGTTTAGTCACACATGACTTTAGTTCTAACACCAAAAATAGAGAAAAAAGATGAAAGATTGAGAGAAAACTATGAAGAAAATGAAAAAGGGAAGCTTAGAGAGATGCGTAAGGCGTCTGTCCTCAAACCCTAGTCTAGTTCTATCTTGCAAAAATTCGTATCTAAAACAAATTCAAATTCCTATATAATAGGAATGGAAATATGTTTCTTAATTAAACTCCAACTTTTTAAATAAATATGACATTAGGTGTAATCTCGTCTTATCCACTGTAGTAATCAATTCACTTTTATCAAAATTCATAGTTTTTGCTAATAATGATCCAATTTGATCTAATATCTACTTTTCATCTCCACAAACAAAACAAACAATAATTTTCCTCTCTAAGCACCAAAGTATATAAAAAAAATAGATAATTATAATTAATATATCAAAATAACATCTTATTAGGATGAAGCTAAAAGTGGCTAGAAGAAAAATGAGCGACAGAAAATAACTAATATATATATGTGTATATATATAAATACATATAGCCAAACACAAAATAAAGAATATAATCGAGAGCTTTATTTGTCCTTCCTAGTCTCTTCAAGGAAGAAAAGATGAAAAAGTTGCAACTTGCTATTTAGACTTGTACTAATTTTAATTTTTAACTCAAAACTATATACTTTGTTATAAATTTAAATTTAAGTTAAAATTCCTTCAACTCAAATTAATTTTGTGGATTTTGAATTCATTCGAATCAAATTGAGGCTATTTTGTTAAATGGAATTATGGTTTAAAGTAATTTTATGTTTGAACGATAGCATTATCAAAATAATCCAAACCTTTTGCACACGTACACCTAAACTAAAATATAATCTGGTAATGAAATGTGTAATTCCAGTTCATTTCCTCTCTGGGCCACATAAATGTGCTAATTTATATACAAAACAGACTGTCCAAAGTTTGAGTCTATCATTGTCTCCACCTAAGTCTTTCAAACTTCCCCAAAATGATGAGATAGGAAGGGCCCCTGAGAAACGCGTGAGGTACCCAACTTCAAGAAGTCCAAATTCCAAATACGTTTATTTCATTTTTACATTTTCAAATCAAAGAGAAAAATGAAAATCAGACATGGAATGGAACGGATAACAAGCCAGCGAGACTAGGGGCAAGCAAGGGCAAAGTTATAATCCACCTCAGACTCAATTATGTCGTTTTCTTTTTTTGGTTACCTACGAAGTGTTTTAAGTAAGTCTCAATTATAAGAAGATATTTTTAAATCATCCATACTCAGACTAATCTTCACTCGAAACGGATAAATCTTTTGTGTCATTATTAGATGGCACGTAAGCTAACTTTTGCTACGTGGCATCACATGGCCTTTTATTGTCATCAGTGAATGTAAAAGGGCAAAAACAGGAGTGATCAAAACCCTGGTGCTATTATCGACTTTAACTTAGAAGTTGGTAAAAAAAAAAAAAAAATCATAGAGAAATGTGTGCATTATGTAAACATGAGTATAAGACTTTTGGATCACCTATTTGCTAAATGTGGTTGGTATTCCACATTTCTGTAACTTAAATTCTCCACCTACTCATTGACTGAAAATAATGAATTGAAGTTGTCAAAATCACTCGGTGAGGAAGGAAGATTGCTTGATGTTGAAGATTTCTTTAAGCAATATATTATCTATTCATAATATCTAGTCCAAAGTTTCGTAATAATGCAGGGTTTAATTTTTTATAATTAAACTACGCATTGAAATTCACTTGTAGGGGTAAGATTGCCTACTTCTAGAGCCTAAATCTATTGCGGTCGAATTAGACATTAGTGACGCTGAATATATAAGAACTGAACTTTCAAGAACTTCACCACCGACAATATTATTATTACCACTAACTAGACCTACTTCAAGACCTTAGCATTTATAAGGAGCAAGAATTCAGAAAGGTGAAGGAAGCACTTCAACAAATAGAACAGTCCAAGACTATTATGGTGCTTCCCTTACATCTTTTCCGATTATTCAACTTATTCTTTGCTAACATATTCAAAAACTGTTCAGAAAATATCGAATGCTGGGATCAGTTTAATTTTTATTGAATTGTTGTTGTTGTTGTTGTTATTGTATCAGAGCAGTTGAAAAATTAGGATAATTAATTTAAAAGACTGCCTAAAATTGTTGATTTAACAAAGCATATTAATGAATCTGTGTATTTGTAGAAAGTCAATAGCCCAAAAGCACAGCCATACCCGTAATTGAGAAGCCGAACTTAGGCTGCCCTACTTGATAGTATTTTTGTAAATTTATAAATTATTGTATTTTTTTCATATGAAATTTGACGCTCATTCTTATAAATTAGATGTCTGATATGCATAACAAATTTATAATTGCAGATTTCTCACTATAGAAGAAAAAGTAATTTGAATTTGTATAAACTCTTATATAAGATAAAAATTTAAAAGAATTCAATAGTCGCTCTCAAATTCTCCAACTTTTTAGAATTTTTTTAATTAAATGCTCTAACTTTAAAATTTTTCCACTTATTGATTAACCTTATGAAGCCTTAACAATTAAGTTGAAAATATTGGTTTCGTTACTAAGTTGAGGTGACTATGAGAAGTCTAATTGTTCATGACATGTAATTGTTCACTCGAAAAAAAAGTTACCAGGTAAGCAAATTACCTAACTATATCAGTTCAAAATCAGTACAGTATATTATAAGTTTTGATACCAGATTTATATACCGATCGGTACCAACCAATACAAAACTTAATATACTATAGCCGTTACAGTCGATATTTAAAATATCAACCGGTATCGAAAATTTTAAAAAATTAGGAAATTTTTTTGCAAAATTTTCAAAAATTTTCAAAATTTCTCTCCCTTCCTCCTATCTCTCCTCTTATTTTATATATTTTTATTATTAAATCAAAATTTATTTGAATTTATATATTTTAAAAATATATTTTAAATTTGATTATATTTATTAATAATTATTAAATTAATTTTATATATTAAATTAAAATTGTGATCATGTTTAATTAAATGTAAAATGGAATGGAATGTGAAAAACAACAATTTTAAAAAAATAATTCAAAATTATGATAAAATAGAAAATAATTCAAAATTATTTTCATTATTTTACAATAAATTATTACATTTAGATAATTATTATATATAGAAATAATTAAAATATAATAAAGATATATCTAAACTAAAACTGTACAATATAGTAATGGACTATTTTGTAATTTCTTAAAAAATTCATAGACTATTTTATAAATTTAAAAAATTACCCTAAACGGTACCCGGTATTAATCGATACCGGTACAGTACTATATCAGAATCCAATTCGATACTAAGTCTGGTACGATATTCGTAACATTGCTCATTACTCATCAAATAGAAGTCGAAATGTAGAAAGAACAGTCCAAGACCATTATAGAGCTTACTCTACACTTTTTTCTGATTATCCAATTCATTCTTAAATTATCCAACTTTTTAGAATTTTTTAATTAAATGGTCAAACTTTAAAATTTTTCAACTAATTGATCATCTTTTAAAAACTTTAACAGTTAAGTTGAAAATATTAGTTTTGTTACTAATATGCTGAGTGACTATGATAAGTATAATTATTCATGAAATGTAATTGTCCACTTGAAAAAAAAAAAGTTACCAGGTAAGCAAAAATATGCCTAACTTCCCAAACTCAGTTACTCATTACCAAATACTTATCACCCAAATTAACTTTTCTCAAATTTACCCTGATTCACTTTACTAAACATGAAAAAGCCTAATTACATTGTCTCTGCGTCCTTCGAGGATATCGTTGATCTCACTTCTGTAAGGCACATTCTCTGGTTCATCTTCTTTCGTCCTCGATTGGAAAGCACGTCCTCTCCTCTCGTCTTTGTTGTTTCACAAGGTAGATATGCCAAAATATTGTTACACCTATTGCAAAATACATCTAAGTTTGTAAACTTTAATTTGAAGTGCATTTCTGATAATGGTTATGTACACGGCTAGCTAGTTAGATAGCTATAAGGTTACTTTTAGGTAAGTAATCCATGAAAGTAACATGGAAGATGGAACAGTGCCGGCCCTACAGGGCACCTGCCCAGGGCCCACTATGAGAGGGGCCCTCTCTTCAACAGCCCCCTCTTATATGAGCCCCCTCTCATATGAAATTGCTATGTTCTCGTTAAAGTCATAGTAATGAACTATGACTTTAACGTTATTACTATGAGAGGGGGCTCTCTTCAACAGCCCCCTCTCATAGTAAATAGTCTTGAAATATTTAAGTTTGTGGTCCCGTGCTTATAAATAATCTTGAAATATTTAAGTATACTTCTACCTTCTAATTTCTTTATTTTTATCAATATATGTATTTACAGTACTTCAACTCAAAAATTAGCAGTAAAAATTTTGCGATTTTATCTTTTAAATTCTGAGTATAATTTAAATGTAAAGTTTCTAATTTTTTAATATATTTTTATTCTTTATTTTTTATTTTTTAATATTAGATATTATCCCTGTATCATAGATATAATACTATTTATATATCTTTGTGATATATTGTGAAGCTATTGGAGTTTGGTTGTGCCTGCAAATATATAAACTTAAGTATATTGTCAATTTATTATGGCCCTTTTTTTAAATTTCGCCAAGGGCCTATAAAACTATAGGAACGGCCCTGAGATGGAACCAAAGTTTGACATCCTTTCTATTTGATTTTTCGGGGTAGGTTAAGCATTATGTGCCAAAGAACATACATATAAACCTCAAGGCACAAGTGAGTTAATAAGGGGCTCTTTTGATTTAAATGAGGTTGCAAATTTGAACCTCTCTCATATATGCAACTGTTTAAGACTTGGGGTCAGAACTTTATCTCCCGTAAAGGACCTACTCAGTTCAAGCGAGAATTAACTTGAGTGTAGATAACTTAAAAATATTTTTTCATAATTAACACCTTCTTAAAATACCTAGTAGGCCTAAAAAAAAAGAACATATATAAATTTAACGTCTAGGGTGTATTAAGAACTTTTTCGCTTTTGTGGGTTAATAGATATCATGCGGACTTCATGGATGACGAAAAGTCCTAGAAGACGCTTTGTTCGTACCGGAGGGGCACATGACTGAGGTTCAAGAGTCGCATTCCACGTGGGTAAGTTCAGGTTCCTCTAGTTGTGTGCCACATGCCTATATCCATCCCGGCCGAAAACTACGCCGAGTACTTATCTAACCTTGTGAAAGCAACATTTTTCTTGGCCATTGTTGCCCGTAAGTATAAGCAGGTAAACCTAAGGTGTAGTGTTTTCAATAATTAAAAAACTTAACAAATTCAATCACGATCATCCATTATTTAATTATTTAATTATAGTTTTTATTTTTTTAATTTGATTTATTTCAACTATTTTTATTATTAAAAATTGATAAATTTATTAATTAATCGGTCAATTTTTAGTAAATTAATAATTCTTTATAAATTAAAATTAATTAATTAATTTTATTTAATAATCTTTTTTAATTAAACTTAAAATTTTTCTATAAATAAAAATGATCTCTTTAAATTATATTTTAAAATTCTTTAATTTTATTCGATCTATAATTAGTTTTATAACGGTTTAATACCAGTTGAATTTTTTAAATTTTAAACCTTTTGTTTTATTGGTTTAATTTTTAGCATGATTTTTAAAACATTGGGCATTTTTATCACATGAGCTTAATGGAAAACTCCCATATTAATTCTTCTAAAACAAACTTGATTTAGGGTACAGAATGGTAATAAAAATGGAAATGAATATAGTGAAGAATGAGAATGGATATAATCATTCTTATTATGATGATTGGTTAAGAGGAAGGAATGTTTATCATTATTATTGATAATGATTGGTTTGTTAAAAATATTAGAAAACAAAAATTTGTTATATTTTAACTAATTAATTAATTATACTTTAATTAAACATATTTTAATTGAATAAAATAAAACAATTTAGTATCACGGGCGTCATACTTGTGACGAGTGTGACAATCAAAGATTGTCATGCCCGTGATACTTGCCCAGCTAATAAGAAATGAGAGTCATTCCTCTAATATGTGAGAGGTATGGAGTAATACTAAAAATAGAGATTTCAAATAACTATTGATTCAATCATAATAAATAACCGACAAACGTTTTTTATTCCTTATCCAATGATTCATTCTCATTTCTTTTAAACAAGTACCCCCTTACTTCGTAGTGTTAATATTCGCTTAAGCAAGGTCAAGGGTTTTAACCCTGCTTGTAAATGCACCAGTGTTAAATATTTGGTGTTAGTGTTGAGTCGTCCCTTAAGATCCCACTAGACACAAGCAAGAATTAATCTAAGTATGGTCATAACTTAAAGGTTCACCGTCAGTTCAGGCCAACTCAGAATACCTTGTGGGTTAAGTTAACCCCAGAAACTTGGATAGAGTAAGTCACAACACACCACCCAAATGAATGCAAACCATTCGAACAAAGTAACCTATTAATCTGACCACCAAGCGCACCGTTTTATCAAATAAGCAAGCAATAGCCTCCAATATTGTTTTATTTAGTGTGCAGAGGTTTTAAGTTTGGTCCATATTTCAGATATTACTTTTCGTTTTTATGATAAAACGAGAATAAAACATATTACAAATATTATTTAAATTTAATTTTAAATTTGTTAATTCACAAATTTAACTCTTCTTACAAGTAGGTTTGTCCTTTTAATTATCAGTAGTATTGTTATTTTTACATTAATTTATTTTTATTTATTAAATAACTTAATTAAAGTTATGATTTACAAATTAGTACACATATTTAATAATTTATTCATATAAACGTAAAATAAAGAATTATACATATTTATATGTAAAAAAGACATAAGTAGTATGTTTTATGTATTAAACAAAACCAAATTTTAAGTTGAATGATTTATTATCATGATATTAGAACCTCTGTAATTAAATGTTTCGAAGTTAAATTATGTTATTTTTATTTTAACAAATTTGAAACAAAGAACCAACCTTTACGGTCTGTTTGGTTACCGTCTGCAGCAAGCAAAGACAGGACGAGACAGGACAGGACAGGACAAAAATTGAAGACAGGGAGATGTTTGGTTGCGGTGGACAGAACGGAGATAATTGTGCTCGTCCTAGGTACAGAAATGTGTTTGGTTACCGTCTTCAGGACAGAAATGCCCTTGTAGTGTAATAAGACTTGTAGATGTTAAGAAATGTAATTCTTAGTATTATTTTGATTATTAATATTGTTAATAAAT
>JANIJH010000007.1:52810162-52821074 GCA_024520975.1 Erythroxylum areolatum
GAAGCTGCAGACTGGAAGGAAGGGACGACGAAGACGAAGGAGCGTTTTAGGTTTCAGCCGTTCATAAATTGGGGCAGTTCCGTCATTTCCAATTTCTGTCCGTTGGACATAAATTTCTGTACCATAGGTTTGGATTGGACAAGATTTTTATGTCCATGTCTAGGTTGGACAGGACAAAAATCAAACACAGACATTAACCAAACATAATGATGGACAGGACTTTAGCGTCCTTGTCTACTGTCCACAGGAGTATAGACACTAACCAAACGTAGGGTTAGTGATTCAATTTATCAGAAACTTAAAAAACTCTGGATTAATGTACGATCTGCTGAATGGATTCTGACAAAATCTAGTGGAAGCACATGCCCTGTGATATTGTGACGTAAACAAGCCAAAGTGTACAAATTACTGAATGGATTTTCTGTTTGTAAACTCTGTTTCAGATAAGGTTTTGTACATTTGCGTGTCTAGAAGGTCGCAAAAGCACAAATTACTGACTTGAAACTTGGGTTCCTATGGCCTATGTGCGTCCCCTAAGCGATTGGATGTACATTAGCTGAACTAACGATGAAACCCCTTTACGCAGAGAGAGACTTGGCATGGGCATTTGCGGATCAAAGCAAATAGGCAATAGGTTAGAAGCTCAATGGCTCAGCTCTAACTGCAACTACACGACAACTCTTAGCTCAATGGACCAGCTCTAACTGCATCTACAGGACGACTCTCGATCACTAACTTATTGTGACCCACCTGTCGGCTTTCACATGGGAGGTGCCAACACTATAAAGTACACACTTTATTTGGAAATGACAAAAAGGGATTTAAATTATCAGATCAATTTTATTCAATGGTAAATTAAGTTTAGGATTAAGAACCTTCTCAATTTTTGATTTGAAAAGCACATTCACCTTTTTTTTTGGGATGTTCTAATAAATCCTCTATTTCAATAATTCTATTTTGTTTAGACCATGTTGTTTTGTAAGTTCTGTATATAATTTTTACTATAAAACGACCTCATATTGGTTAAAAACAGAGTTTGATTTGAAGTACTTACGAGGAGTTGTCCAGCTCGAAAGGAATGATCCTCTGTCTAATTTTATGGTGTCTTATTATGTCCAGTAAATTTCAGCCATTTATTTCTGCGAGATTCGCATTTATTTATGTAAAACTCACCCAAGACTTACATAACTGAGATTCACTGGATATAATAAGACACCATAAAATTGAACAAAAAAATCTAAACTAGCAGCTAGATTACACTGGGGGTAGTGGCATGTGCAGAGGTTAGAGCGTAGGAACACTAATGAGTGTGATGATACCCATAATAAGCAAATAATGGAGGCGATTTTGTTGAAACAAAGGTGTAGCTTTTTTCAAAGATACGGCTGAAGCTCAAGATTTTGAAGCGCATGTGCTCCTCACTCCTCTCCTCTCCCAAAATCTAACACCGGGCCCCATCGTTATATGTTAGGTCCTAGGTCTGGCTATGGTCTACCACAGGAACTGAACCATCTTAACTACTTAATATTGGTGGTTGAAGTTTCTTCGTCAAATGCCGTAACTCAACTACTTATACATGGAACCTTTTCTGCTGCCTTAACTTGAAGTCTTTGTCCTTCTACTTGTACAGGTGTAACTTGGAGAAGAGAAGAGGCCATATTAATACCATTAAGAATCATACATTTACTACTTTAATCAACACTTCTTCACTTGCTTTTTCTCTAAACCCTATCAAGAGAATCATAAAATGGTTACAAGAGTAACAAGCGGAGGTCGGTATCAAAGGTTAAATACAACAGAAAAAGGAAAAGAAGATAAAGTAGACGTAGACTTTTCTACTTCCTACACCAACTTTGGTGATACGTCGGCCGTTACACGAAACAGCAGATCGATCAAAGGGGCGTAAAAATCATCAACAACGAGAACCTTTCTTGCAGTTGAGTACACCTGCACCAATCGTCATGGAACCCACGAGTGAAGATGGTCTCGCACTCAAGCTTGAAGCTTTAGCATAACTGGAAGAGGCTCCTGCACCTGCGGCTGTAAAGAATGCCCCATTCACCATTAGGTCTCCTTCGGACCTCCAGTTCCAGTTCCTCCACTCACTTGCTGGTGCATCTTCGTACTTAGTAACCTGCATGTAAGTGTGTCAGAATCAAGAAATGGGTTACATAGATTTTATCTATAAAAAAAAGAAGAAGAAGAGTTAGTTAATTCAGTTGGAGCTGGCTAGCAAAATTACCTCTTTGCTGAATCTGTCGTCAGGTGCAACAAACCTGTTGCCCTGGCTGTTGATAGTTGGTGCCGCACTCCCCCCAATAGCATACATTTCCCAATGACTGTAGTCATTGTTCACTACATGGAAGTATCCAAGTCTACATCTGAAAATGTGAAATTAAAATTAACATTTATTATATGTCCTACAAATAAAGGTGACAATAAAATTAATTTACCTTGGCATTCTTTGGACAAGCCCTTCGCCGAAGTGATTGAAGGCTATAGTGACTTGCATGTTCTTGTCTTGAGTATAGGAATCACTGTGACCCAACAACATGACTTTATCATGGTGGGTCATGAAATTGTTCGAGATCGTAATACCGGTGGACCCATGTATGGCATCAACGAGTCCATCATTACAATTGGATAGGGAGCAATGGTCCACCCACACGTGGCTCCCACCGAAGATGGACACACCATCGCCGTCCGATATAGTTCTCCATCCATAGTGCCGTGGGGAGTCCCTGACGTAAGTATTCCCACCTTGTTTACAGTCATGTATGTGCAGTCCATGAATTATAATGTTGGTCACGTACTGTATAGTTATGCATGGACCACCTGCAATGTGGACACTAGCTCCTCTGCCGTCAATAGTCTTAAAAGAGTTCATGATCAGTTCTTCCTTTAGCTGAATGGTCATGTCACGAGCAAAAATGATCCAGAGCGGCTCATCTTGGATAACAGCGTGCCGTAGAGTTCCCGGTTTAGGATTAACAGGGTCGTTGTCGCTGGAGTCGGTAACCACGTATATTCTTCCATCACGACCACCAATGGCGTTCTTGCCAAACCCAATTGCACAGTCGGCGAGTCTCTGCCGGTTCTTTTCCCAGTTGAGGTCGCACCGCCAGCAGTCGTCGATGGGATTACCGGTTCCACAAGAGAGATACCCCAACTTCCTCCTCGATGCATTCAGAGCCCTGTCAAAAAAATATATACGTTACTTAACAACACACATTTAAAGCACCGACAACCAACGTTTTTGTTAGTGGAGCCATGCATTTGTGCACTTGCCTGTGTACTTCTTGTACAACCAGTTCTGGGTCCTGAACAGGCGATGATGATTCAATGCAAGCAGGGACAAGGCAGAAACAGAAGAGGAAGAGACAGCACGAGGAAGGGCTTGCCATTTAAGTCCTCTTCTTCTTCTTAAAAGTTAAGTAGTAGATGATCTCGAGTTGCAAGTTACTTACATACAAATGTAAAGGAAGAATAGGGGCATATATAAAGGTGTTAAAGCCGGGTTCAATGGGGTTGATTAAACTAAACTCGTGGGGTACAGTTTTGATGGTGCATCGTGATTTGTGGGTTTACGGGATGCCCTATCTATACACCAAAGTAGCAGTATTAGTATAAACCAGATTTAGGTAGCAGTTAAAATCAAGCAATATCAAGACTTTATTAGCTTGTAAGGGCCTACAGGAATTGGAGAAGGAAATGAAATAGCTTATCAGCCTGAGACATGTAAACATGGTACGTTAGTACTAACATGAAATAGTCATTATCAATATATTGTCATAACTATATATATAGTTTATTTTTTTTGAATGTTCAAGTCACCATCCATTGTTGCTATATTTAACTACCAAATTAATTGTGACGATCATTTGGTTTTTGTAATCTCTTCTTAATTTCTATATAAAGTGAGTGTGGTAAATATAGTTAATTCGTATTTTTTTTGGTAAACTCACGAGGTATTTTAAGTAGGCCTGAATTGTCAGAGATACCTTTAAGTTATTACCACGCTCAAATTAATCCTCACTCGTACCTTCTAAGACTCTAAAGTGCGACTTAGCGCTATCACCAATAATTTAATATTGCTGCATTCACAAGCGAGATTTGAACCCTAACCTTGCTTAAGCGAGGATCAGCCCCTTACTGCTGAACCTTAGTGCTCAATTGTAATTTGCAGATTCTTTTATGAATTGAAGTGAGCATAAACAATATTAAGTTAAAGATAAAGTAAAGGCTAGGAAATGACATTTTTGAATTTGTAAAAAGTTAAATTGATAAAATAAGAGGTTTAAAGTTTGAAAGGTTCGATTGAAATTAAACTGTCATATAATTGAATTAAAATTAAATAAAATTTAAAATATGATTAAAAGAGATTGTTCATACCTATCGAATAATTTAAAGTTTAATTAAAAAAGAGCTTATTAAATAAAAATTAATTAATTAATTTTAATTTGTAAGAATTTATTAATTAACAAGAATTGACCAATAAATTAATAAATTGATCGATTTTAACAACAAAAATTATTAAAATAAATTGAATCAAAAAGTTAAAATTGATTCAAAAAATTAAGATGTTCAAGAGTTTTCTGATTTAAGTGGCTGAACTGTTGGAGTTTTTAAGTAATTATGATATTGTATAAAAATAAAGATTAAATTTTTTAAACCATCATTAAAAAAATGCAATTTCTCCAAGCATTTGATCAAAATATATATTTAATAGATTTAATTAAAACTTCAACCTAACACATCACATGCTTTTGTCCCAACAAATCAAACTTCGTTTAAGCAATGTGGGCCCTATCTGATATTTTTCCTTTCAAATTTCTTCAAAACCAAAATTCCGGACCGCAAAGTTCGCCGGAGAAAATCACAATAAATAAGGCCGCAACAATACATGGCACGGTTGCGATCTCCTGAGCCACCGCTTGTCAACGACAAGCTTGGGCCACAGCAGCCGTTGATTGGCTGACTTGGGGGCGAAAGCAACGGCCTCACATGGGGGAATATTCAGTTCCTCTTTCTACGATTTTGTGTCTTGTGGACGAAGCTTCACCGTTGGTTATGGATTTGAAGGGAAAGGAGAGCCGTTTGATTGATATACTTTTATTTCCTTATCAATTATTGAGGGGAACCAATAAGTGGAGACAAAAAGCAACGTGAGGACCTCTGTTAAGGCAGTTAGGGCCTACAGATCAGCAAATCAAATTGGCCAGCAATGTTAGTTGGCTTCACATTATTTTAATTTTAATCTATATATATATTATTTATGTATTACAGGGGAGGGATTATTTTTGGACAGAAGAGGCTTCGGTGGCCGGGTGCCATGCAACACGTGCTTTATGTGGGTCACTGCCACGTGGTGTCTCTTATTTCTTAGCCAATAGACTTTGGGGGTTGCACTAGCACATGCAATTCCCTTGTTATTTCACATCAAACCCACAAAACCATCCACTTTCGGTGAACAAATTTCCAATTGTAGTGCCTATATTTGTATTAAAGTCAATTCATCCCGAGAATTAGGTTGGATTTTGAATCAGAGTGAAGTCAATTTTATAAATAATTGAAAGATCATAAAATTGAGGAAGGAGTAATTATTAAAATTATTTTTATCACAATTTCAAATCATAAAAATAATTTCTTTATAAAAGATTAAAAAATGTTTCGTACTAACCTTTCTTCAACTAAAATATGTATTTAATCAATTCATATAATTAAATTTTATTTACTATTGATTATTATCAATAATAAAAGTGTAATTACATTGACATTAATAAATAGCTAGATAAAAATTTATTTTTGCAAACCTGTGGTGTTCTTGATGCTATTGATCCTTCCAAGAGTACCCATAAATTGGTGACCCTATGCACAAAGTGATCCAAGCATCAATTAAAACTAAGTTACCCAAATAAATGATCCTCTCGGTCCACGCATTTGTTGGTGTGGGTGGAGAATAATTAAAATCTTCACAATTCTTAAATTATTTATTTAAAATAATAAACTTAATAATTATTTATTTAAAAATTTTAACTAATAAACATATAATATAGTAGTTTCCATAACGTCATTAACCCAATGTTTTCAAAACTAACCCGAAAGCTAAACCAATAAGATGAGAGATTTAAGGTTTAAAAGATTCAACTGATATTAAACTGTTATAAAACGGGTTAAAAATTGAATAAATTTGAAGAATTTTAAAATTGATTGAAAAAGATTATCCTTATTTATCGAAAAATTTAAATTTTAATTTAAAAATAGACTGTTAAATAAAAATTAATTGGTTTAATTTAATTTATCAAAATTGCTTAGTTATAAAAATTGACTAATTAATTAATAAAATGATCAGTTTTTAATAACAAAAATTATTAAACTAAAATAAACTGAAAAATTAATCAGTGCAAAATTTTCACTATAAAATTGGTCAAAATGGTTCGATTTTTAAAACATTACAACTAGAGGTAATTGTCTAGATTATGGAGGAAGGGAGTGAAACGGGGGCCAACATTCACTAATCAGAAAAAAAGAAGAAGAAAAAAGCTAATGGAGTATAAGTGTAACTATAAGATTAAGAACAAGCATGGATTGGATGCATTAATCGTATTGTTGTGGAGTCCAATAAAATCCAATTATCGACATCGAGACACAAAAAAAGACAAGCGTTTGATGGTTGCATCTTGTGCTTGGTGGTTCAGTTGAATCTTTCAACCAAACCTTTAAATTGAGTTTGCTACATAACCTCCCAACCTCAAGGTACGTAGTTCCATCATTTTGGGGCCATTGGTCGTAATAGTCATGGATGGTCATAATATCGTACACCATGCGTAGATAAGGTAATGAGTCACCTTAGGATAATAGAAAAGAGAGCTTCACATGAAGACAACTAAGATTAACAAACATTTCAATTTTACATTATGATTAAGATTAATGCGGCGTGGGTGTCAGTTTCAATGCAGGTAAGTCTACACACGATTCGATGATCATTAACACTAAACATTTCAAGTTACTTTAATTGATTACAGGTTGGAATGTGGTTCAGCTTTTAATTAAACAAGGTTAAACTTAAACCAGCATCATCATAACATTACAACTACCCAACTGCTCACTCTCTTTCTCCTTGTTCAATAATCAATATGTTTGGGGTTGGCACGCGAAAATTTTACTGGATGGTTAAATAAAAACTATATTGTAAATTACAGGTTCCATGTTAGTTATATGAATAGCCCAACTAAATCTCTTATTTTTCATCCCCTTATGTTAAGAATGATAATAAATTTTACTGTTATTTGTAGATTTTTTAGTGAAATTATCTTATTTTATTTAAACTATTTGAATTAGAATAATTTGGCTTTCTTAAATTTAAATTTAAATTCAACTGCATTTATTGGGTTTCATTCAATTTTTTTTTTGACTTAGTTCAACTAAAATAAGTTTAAATCAACCTATTTAAAATATAAATTTATGATTGAGCACCCCTAAACCTAAATCTCATATGAATCAATGTATATTTTTTATTTAATTGTTAACTTTAATACATATTAAGTCTGAGTTGAGTTATTTATGCTATTTATATTACAGTAGAACACTGTTTTAAAAATCAGATCGGGAGTTAAATCAATAAGACAACAAGTTTAAGATTTAAAAAGGTTTAATTAGTATTAGATTGTTATAAAACTGATTAAAGATTGAATAAAATTAAAGAATTTAAATATATGAATGAATGAACATGTCTTTTTTTATTGAAAAATTTGAAGTTTAATTAAAAAAGGAGTTTTTTAATTTACAAAAATCGACTGATGTCTAAGAAAACTTTTGTAACAATTGATATCAGTGCCAAATTTTGATATGGTAAGAGGCAAAAGTTTGACTGAATGTGTCACTAATAAATTGATCGATATTTAACAATAAAAGTTATTAAAATAATTCGAATCAGAAAATTGAGAATTAAACTAAAAAATAAGTCAACTTAAAATTTTTACAATTGAACCTACAGAACATATATCATAATCATTGGCCCTGAATATTTTTTTATTATTGTTAAACATGATTTAATTAATTTATGAGGCCTTGATAGATTAATTATTTTTGGAGTTAATTAGTATGTCAATGTTTGTAGGATTTTAGTACTTTGGTTAATTGAATTAAAGTAGTAAGAGTGTACATGTATAAGGGCATTGTTGGTATGTCACTTAAGCATTAAATTTATCAGGCATCAAAGGAAGGGTAAAGTGGACTTTTAGCACTCATTAAGGGTAGAATGGGAAGAAGTAAAGCATTGTCTTTTTTGTTAGAGGAAGACAACGTAAATTGAAAAGAGAGAAGAGTGAAAATAACGAAAAAGAGAAGAGAGAAAGAGGGGTTTCGGTGTTTGAGAGAAGAGAAGGAAGATAGCTAGGGTTTCATCTTTTCTCAGCTTTCAAGAGTGAATTTGAGGTTGTTCATGAAGAGAAAAAGAGAGAGGAAGAGAAGAACTTTCCTTTGAGCTAAGAATCTTTTTATTTGGTAAAGATTCAAGGCAAGTGCACTTTAATCCTTTGAATTTTTGAAAGGGTTTTGGTTCATGAAGCTTAGGAAATGCATGAGTTTTAGTATTCTAGAATCAATTTTAATGAATATGTTTCTTTGGGCTCTAAATTGGAATTCCTATTAAATGAAATTTTTCGCTATTGTTAAAGGAAACCAAGGAAGGTAAGAGGAGCAAGAGGAGAGGCATCCTTAAGCAAATTTTTAAGCAAGAAAATTCAAGGTATGTTACATATTTATAATTGAGTTAATAAGCCATTAATGTTTTATAATTGAGTTAATAAGTCATTAATGTTCCTTTGAAATAATTGGAAATAGATTATTTCAACTACCTTATAAATGTGATTTATTGTTCTTTAAATGCTTTGAGAAAGTGTTACATGTTTTGTATGTGAACTTTGTGGATGAATTATGAAATAAAAATGGAAATAATTTTTGGAAATATATTGTGCTTATGAAATCATGTTTTTGAAATGTGCCTTTTTGGGCAATATGTTTACAAGTTATGAAATACATGTTATGTGGGTTTGTGGTGGTCCATTTTGTTCTGTAAAGTGCACATTGACTCTGTTAAAGGCTTCTCCTGCCTACCCGCTAGTGACATAGAGCTCCTTTATAGACTCCCTCATATTACGACTACGCAAAACCATTATGTAGGATTGTGATAGTACGTTCTGTTTACGAAATACACAAGATCATTATGTGGGATTGTATTTATAGCACCCCACTTCCGCAAGACCCGAACCCGATATCGATAGTGATATCTGAGACTGCACCCCGCGAGGTTGGTGTGCTAAAGCACTCGATCAGTCAAAATTCGGTATATATATATATTTGCCTTTTTACAAACACACATGCGGAAGTCAATAATCAAATAGGGCATAAGCCCTTTTCCATCATACAATGCCATTTACAAAATTCCCATATGGCCATTTAGTCCTTTCACAAATACAAACATTTGAGTCATTTCAAAATACGATTCATACGGAAGTTGCGGAATATATAATTTAATACAAAAAAAAGACATGCAATGCAGACACGGACTGATCCCGACCTCTATCCTTCACTTGAATGTTGTAAGTATACTCCCGTTGGCCTAACGGGGTATTCTTCTGAATCCTGAAAAATATTTGCAAATTTTGGGTGAGTTTTGCGAACTCAATGAGAGACCATCATTGATGGCTCACCCAAACACATAACACATATGTCACACATCATACAGAATTCCAATCTCACATTCCCCATTCAGTACACTTTAACATTTATCTTATGCATATGCCATTTAGATGGGACTCACATTCGTTCTTATTGTTGTGACTGAGTGCCTCTCACATATACAGAGTACTGGCCCGTAGGCTTAGTCGAAATGGAATACTGGCCTGTAGGCTTAGTGGAATCAAATTACTGGCCCGTAGGCTAAGTCACATCACATAATCACGGAGCATAGCTCTACGTGGAAGCGCTTTATACGGGCGACTCAAATCACAACGCCTTTATATTCATGCATTCATGCTGTGGAATGCATCACTTACATTGCATGCACTTATTCGATCACATTCACTTATCATCGAACTGTAGTCCGACATTCAACATATAGTTGAGCATTCACTCTTTCACGTACATGCAATGCACATTCCGAAAACACTTAGTTCATCTTATTCACGTACAATGAGCACTTCAATAATTCAGATCAATCATCACAATCACCGGACCTTCTGTCCGAAATTCAAACACAATTAATCACATTCATATACACATTCATCATATAGAGGTCAATGTATACGAAATTCAAATAAAGCAGATAATGAAGTGAGATCATCTAGGTCTACTCACAGTACGCTCCAGATTAGCATTTGTTTTCAATTTCTGAAAACGCCTGAATGCGGGCACTTGACCTGCACAACATATTTATGCAAGACACATATAAACCTTTATTTATGCACAAATGTATCAATGGACATTGTACAATTCATGCTCAATGACAATCCCGGGTATATGTTCTAATAGACATTTTATGCTCATTCCCATTTCATAATTTATATATGTTTCATACACTTCATTGATACATGATCATTCTAAATTCTCCTTTCAATCTTCACCCTTTGCATGAGTCTAGCTTATTCATAAGCTTACTTCTCAAGAACACTTGATTACTTTATATCATAACTAAATTTCTCATCATCTCTTTTCTAACCTCGTATGATCTCATAACATCCAATTCCCATTCATGGTTTAGCACTTCATACTTTTAAACACACTTAGGTGGGATTCTCTTAGTTTCCTAAGACAAACCAATCTCATTCAATAGAAATCCACTTTAAGATCCCACAATGCATAATCACTGAAATAGATTCTAGCATATTTAAACCCAAGCAATTTTTCTAAA
>JANIJH010000007.1:52842835-52854757 GCA_024520975.1 Erythroxylum areolatum
TCCAAAAAGTCCATTTTATCCTTCCTTATAGGCTTATGTTCTTTTAAACTTAAGTGTCTTGCCAAAAATATCCTTGACCATTCTTACATAACACTTTCATCCAAAAACATCCTCCATTGTCTTAAGTTTCTAATGCCACCGAAACCATTCAATTTGGTTCAGTGATTCAAAAGATATACTTCAAACATTTTTTTGGACTGCTCTTGTCCACAACAGTATACTATCTACAACTTCCATCCAAAACTTGAAAGTATTAGGAATTAAATCACAATTCACTTCCTTCATATACTTTGTAGCTTTATATCTCTAGTTTACCCTGAATCAGAAATCACCTCATTTTGATTTCTATAACTCAAGATATCATCAAAACACTAAAGTATGTTCAGTGGGATAATACCAATTCATATCCTTTAAGAACACCCTCACTGTACCGGTCTCACTCTTTTCACTCAATCTCTCTCCATAAATTTCAGATAGCTTCTATTGTTTTTGGAGATGTAGAGAAAAGTCTTACGAATCCAATGGTTCAAGAATTAGGTCATTTGGAGGTCTAGAGAAGAAGTTATGGCCGAAAGACTCCAACATGTTTCTGCCCTTACTTGGAATGTACATGCCTCAGTATGAATGCCATAACTTTTTCTACAGATGTCTGATTAACTTCGTTTTTAGGCCATTAAAAAGAGGACTTCGAGATATACAACTTTTATGAAGACCTCAAAGGCCAATTCTATCTTCTACCTTCTGTATCGTCTCATTTTCTATCGTCTACTTTCTTCCGTCTGCTTTTCTTCCGTCTGCTTCTCTATCGTCTGCTTTTCTATCGTCTGCTTTCTATCGTCTGCTTTTCTATCGTCTGCTTTTCTATCGTCTGCTTTCTTCCGTCTGCTTTCTTCCGTCTACTTTTCTATAATCTGCTTTCTCTGCCCAGAACGTCTCCACTTATAAGGATCATAACGTTTGACTACGATATCTAAAATTTACAAACTTTATACCGTTGGAAAGATAAAAGAAATATCTACAACTTTCCAGAAGGAAATTTTGCCAAATTCTATCTAGATCAAATCCATATTTGGCCCTAAAATTGGAAAATAAAATTTTCATTCATACACCAACACTGCACCCAATTCTTCACTTCATGACAATATTTGAGACTCTTATACACAGAATTGAAATTCGATGTCTTCATACAAAATGTAGCCATATATCTCTAGTTTAATCCAAATTAAGAATTATCTCGTTTTGATTACTAAAGAAAAGGTTGTGGCTAAAATACTGAAGCATATTTAGTGAATATTTTTCCAGATCACTACTAATCTTGTTTCTAAATCTTTCCTTATCATAACTCATACAAAGATCACTCTTTCTACTCCTTCTACTCCTTATTTTCAATAAAAACACATTTAATATCAATTATACCCGGAAGTTGTCAATGAATGCATATACTACTTTTTATGCAAAAACATTCCGTATTTATGTGCTTATATGCTAGCATGATGCATGAGTAAGAAAATGCATTGTCTAAATTTCTCTTAGAGCTTGCATGTACTGAAATTTCGGGTCACAACCCTTAATATGGGGACGGGATGTTACAGTATTAGTACGTTCTATTATTTCTAGAGATTCACAAGAACTCCCCTATGGACCTACCCAAACCATTATGAATGCTTATATGTTTATAATGTGTTGACAAGTTTAATAAATGCACGATTTATATTGTTTATGAATTGTTTGATAAGTTGAGAATTTTGGAATTATGTGTTACATGGATTCAATGAAAATTGACTATGGAAATGAATATGTTTAATGGTTTTGCTCGTTACTTCGTTATAAACTTGTTGCCCATGAATTTTTAAGCTCACTCCCATTCTATCCCCATCTCCAGGTGATGAGCAAAAGTTCGAGGGATCGAGAGGCAAGGCATCACTCCAAATTTGCTTATGTTATATTTTGAGTTAGTTTTTGGAAAGCACAATGCTTTAGTTACATTTCAAGTATTACTCATTCAAGTATGTTTTATATTTTTGGGATTGAGACCAATGTTGTATTGTGGCTTGAAATACCCATTAAAGTTTTGTAAAACTCTTCTTTTGATGTTAATGAATTATAATTTGTGCTTTGCTTATAACTTTCTAAGTTTTCACATTTCATTCTCAAGAGACAAGGATTTGAAGAAGCTTCTTTTGTATATGTTTATATTCATCTTTTTGTTGAGTTATAGATGTGGTTTTGGGGGTGTATGTGCAATATTTGGTGTTTGATAGTTGAGTTTTGGTGTTTGGATTCGAAGGTTTTGTCGCAGCAAAGTCAAACTTGGCCGCGACGAACCTTTCCTAAAGGATATTTCTGTTTGATTTTGGTAACTTTGCCGCGACGTATTTATCCCAAAAGGTACTCAATTTTTGGTCCGGGGTCTTTGTCGTAGCGAAGCTAGCCTTTCTTCGAGGCATATTGTCCTTAAGGTTCCATTCGCTCGACTTCGAGGCTTCGCCGTAGTGAAGCTAAATGTTGACCGCGACGAACTTGTCCCAAAAGGTCCTTGGAAATACTTCCATAGTTTCGCCGCGACGAAACATTAGTTTGTCGCGGTGAACCCACCATTGCTCTCGGAGAATTTTTCCTTCCAAAGGCGTGTTCATTTTACAAAGGAGAGTGTTTCAAGTTACTTGGACTATATTTTTGATACAGAGAGAAGGGACACATGGTTAGGGATTGTCCCCAAACACCAAGGCAAGAGGGATCTCAGTTGCAAGCCCCGAAGAGAGCTAAAACGATAGGAACTAGGCCAGCCACTAAGGTGGGAAGTTCTTGAGTGGCAAAGAAGGTTATTCCTTTAGGAAGGCCAAGGGGACAGGCATAGGCAAGGGTGTTTGCCATGAACAAAGATGAAGCGACGACCGCACCTGAAGTTGTTACAGGTATGACTCAATTATTTAATTCTAAAGTATATTTACTGATTGATTCTGGTTCCACGCATTCCTTTGTTTCTGCAAGCATGACATTACATGATGTTGGTTTGGTGCCACTGGATAGTCCATTGATTGTTAGTACTCTTTTAGGGAGGAAGGTGATAATAGGTCAAGCATATAGAGATTGTGAAATTTTTATTGATGGTGCTAGACTGGTAATGGACTTACTGCCTTTGGATTTAAAGGGCCTAGATGTTATACTTGGAATGAATACCATAGAGAAATATCATGCAAAGTTAGATTGTAGCCTCAAGGAGGTAGAATTTGATCTTGGTAAGGGTAAGATGGTGATTTTTAGAGGAAACAGAAGAATACCATCACCGGGAATTATATCGACTTTGCTAGTTGACAAGATGATGAGTAAAGGGTGTAAAGCCTTCTTGGTACACATTGTGGACACTGATGTGAATGAAGGAAAGTTAGAAAATTTTTCGATTATGAGGAAATTTCCAGACGTGTTTCTAGAAGACTTACTTGGTTTGCTACCAATGAGGGAAATTGGGTTTGCCATCGATCTGATTCTAGGTATAGAACCTATCTTTATACCACCATATAGAATGACTCCAACTGAATTGAAGAAGCTTAAGGAACAGTTGGAAGAACTGTTAGAGAAGGGGTATATAAGGCCAAGTTTGTCACCATAGAGAACGTCAGTTTTGTTTGTTAAAAATAAGGATGGAACATGGCGCATGTGTATTGACTATAGGAGACTCAATAAGGTGGCCATTAAGAATAATTATCCTCTGCCACGAATCGATGATCTATTTGATCATTTACAGGGAGCAAGGGCCTTTTCGAAAATTGATCTCAGGTCAGGCTATCATCAGCTCAGAATCAGGGAATCTAATGTAAACAAGATAACTTTTAGGCATGTTATGGGCATTATGATTTCCTAGTCATATCATTCGTATTGATCAATGCTCCAGCTGCGTTTATAGATCTTACGAATAGGATTTTTAAGGAGTATCTGGATCAATTTGTCATAGTGTTTATAGATGACATTTTGGTTTATTCCAAGAGTGAAGAGGAATATAAGGAACATCTCCAGACAATGTTGCAAACATTAAGGGAGAAAGAGCTTTATGCTAAATTTAGCAAGTGTGAATTTTGGCTTCACAAGGTGATATTTCTTGGGCTTGTGAATTTTGGCTTCACAAGGTATATTCCTTCGGCACGTAATTTCGAAAGCTGGGGTACATGTTGATCCGAGGAAAGTTAAAGTAGTGGTGAAATGGCATGCACCAAAGACAGTGGAAGAAGTGAGAATTTTTTTGGTCTGGCAGGATATTATAAGAGGTTTGTTAAAGGATTCTCTATAATTGTTGCTTTGATGACCAAGTTATTAAGGAAAAATCATAAGTTTATCTGGAGTGATAAATGTCAAAAGAGCTTTAAGGAGTTTAAGCATAGATTGACAAATGCTCCAATTTTGACTTTGCCTATGGGAGACGAGGGTTATACATTTTATAATGATGTTTCAAGAAAGGGTTTGGGTTATGTGTTGATGCAAGGACAAGTTAATAGCTTATGCCTGGCGACAATTAAAGCCTTATGAACTGAATTACCCGACTCATGATCTAGAGTTAGCATCGATAATTTTTGCTTTGAAAATTTAGAGACATTATCTGTATAGAGTTCAGACAAGGATTTTTATAGAATATAAAAGTCTCAAGTACTTATTCAGTCAGAAAGAGTTAAATTTGAGATAGAGAAGGTGGTTAGAGTTACTTAAAGATTATGACTTGCTGATTGAATACTATCTAGAAAAGGCAAATGTGGTGGCAAATGCCTTAAGAAGGAAACCCTCTATAGCTCATGTTCAGACAATTTATCTGCCATTGTTGAAAGAGATGGCTAAGCTTAGAATAAGCTTGAAACAGGAGGAACCTAATTGCATTATAGCTAATTTCAGAGTGAGACCAATACTTAGGGCGAAAGTTCAGGAGTAACAAGCACAAGATCTAGATTTGAACAAGCTCCGAGAAGAAATTAAGAATGGCAAGAAATCTAAAGTAGTAGTGAGGGATGATGGACTTATGGTTATAGTGTTGGCCTTCGAATTTTTTTCATGATGAATAAGCATGATTTAAATAATTTTTAGGTTTTGATAGATTAATCATTTTGGAATTATTTAATTACGTCAAAGTTAGTAGGATTTATTTCATGGGTTAATGGAATTAAAGTGTTAAGGTTATAAAAATGCTCAAGGGTATTTTTGGCAAGACACTTATGGTTAAAAAAACATAAGCCTATTAAGGAAGGGGAAAATGGACTTTTTGGACTCATTAAGGGTAGAAGTAGTAGAAAAAGATGTAGTCTTGCATTTCTAGTCTTTCTACTCCACTTCATTCTACTCATTCGCTATAACCACAATCCTCAATCTATTCCATTACTATTCAATATACCTGAAATGTCAAAGAGTGCATGTATAATTATTTTCATGTGTGCAAAGGTTTAAATTCACATGCATGTATGCTGACAATCTGCTGAGCATGGAATGCAAATTTTTTCTAACTCTTACATTGCTATTCTCTCCATTATTGAAATCGAGGTTCTAACCCTTAATCTGGGGATGGGATGTTACAGTTTTGTTTCATGAAGCTTAGGAAATGCATGAGTTTTAGTATTCTAGAATCAATTTTAGTGAATATGTTTCTTAGGGTTCTAAATTGGAATTTTTATTGAATGGAATTTTTGGCTATTGTTAAAGGAAATCAAGGAAGGCAAAAGGGGAGGCATCCTTAAGGAAATTCAAGGTGGGTTATATGTTTGTAATTGAGTTAATAAGCCATTAATGTTTCTTTGAAATAAATGGAATTAAATGATTTCAACTACCTTATAAATGTGCATTTCTTGTTCTTTAAATGCTTTGAGAAAGTGCTAAATGTTTTGTATATGAAATTTGTGGATGAATTATGAAATGAAAATGGAAATTATTTTTGGAAATATATTGTGCTTATGAAATCATGTTTCCAAAATATGCCTTTTTAGGCAATATGTTTACAAGTTATGAAATACATGTTGTGTGGGTTTATGGTGGTCCATTCTGTTCCGTCAAGTGCATATTGACTTTATTAAAGGCTTCTCCAGCCTGCCCGCTAGTGACTTGGAGCTCCTTTATGGACCCCCTTATGTTACTACTACGCAAAACCATTATGTGGGATTGCGATAGTACGTTCTATTTACGAACTACACAAGACCATCATGTGGGATTGTGTTAGTATGTTTTATTATTTTTGGAGATTTGCAAGAACTCCCTTATAGACTTACCCAAACCATTTTGAATGCTTATGTGTTTATAATGTATTGATAAGTTTAATGAATGCATGGTTTATATTGTTTATGAATTGTTTGGTAAGTTGAGAATTTTGGAATTCTGTGTTTCATGGATTCAATGAAAATTGACTATGGAAATGAATATGTTTATTGATTTTGCTCGTTACTTCGTTATAAACTTGTTACCCATGAACTTTTAAGCTCACCCTCATTCCGTCCCCATATTCAGGTGATGAGAAAAAGTTCGAGTGATCGAGAGGCAAGGCATCACTCCAAATTTGTTTATGTTGTATTTTAAGTTAGTTATGGAAAGCACAATGCTTTAGTTGCATTTCAAGTATACTCATTCAATTATGTTTTGTATTTTTAGGATTAAGACTAATGTTGTATTTGGCTTGAAATGCCCATTAAAGCTTTGTAAATTTCTTTTGATATTAACGAAATATAATTTGTGCTTTGGTCATGACTTTCTAAGTTTTCGCATTTCATTCTCAAGAGACTAAGGATTTGAAGAAGTTTCTTTTGTATATGGTTGTATTAATCTTTGGTTGAGTTATAGATGTGGTTTTGGGGGTCTATGTGCAAAATTTGGTGTTTGATAGTTGAGTTTGGGTGTCTAGGTTCGAAGGTTTCACTGCGGCGAACCTTACCTTCGAACCTTTCTTAAAGGGTATTTTTGTTTAGTTTTGGCAACTTCGTCGCGGAGAATTCAAACTTTCGATACGACATATTTTTCCCGAGAGGTACTTAGGTTTTGATTCGGGGTCTTTGTCGGAGAGAAACCAGCCTTTTGCCGCAGCATATCTATCCCGAAGGGTCCATTCACTAGACTTCGAGACTTTGCCACGGCAAACTTGTCCCAAAATGTCCTTGGAAATACTTTCATTGTTTTACGGCGGTGAACCTGCCATTGCTCCCTGAGAATTTTTCCTTTCAAATCCAATGTTTTCAACTATGCTTATGTTTTTGTGACTCCAGTATTGGGCTCCCGTAATAGGGTCTAACAATAATCATAAACAATTTGTGGTTTAATGTTTCCATGTGAAGAAAAGGAACCTATAGGGAGGGTTTAGGGTTTTAGGGTTTAGGGAAAAATTTCTCTCAACTCTACTTTGTCACTATGTCTCGAAAAAAAAAATATTTAACTCCGGCCACTGTCAACTGCCAGTAGTCCACTGCCTCCTATTGAATCATCACCATGCCCACCGTCATCACCATCGTGCCCATCGTCACTACAGAAGCTAGAAACTCTTTCGATGCCCCACTTCTACAAGCTTCTTCACTTCAACGAATTTTCTCACCCTCACAATGCAAGCTTTGTTCTCACCTTTCACTTGTTATTTTCACTTTGTTATCTTCTTCACTGTCACTAAAAGATTTAACCCTACAATCTTTGACCGTTGATGATCATATATCATGGAAAGCTAGGGTTCACGTGATTTTGAAGAACTTGGAGTTTTAGCAAGTAAGTAATAAGTTAAATTCTCACAAGTTGTTTAAATATGAAATAAATATGGTGATTACAAAATAGTAAGACTAATGATCCTTTTTCATACATGTCGTGAGTGATGAATAGTACATATAAATATCTTATTTCTACATATGAGATGATTAACCTTTCATAAGATATTGTTCAAATTATTTTTGAGATAAAAAGATCATTATGATGATGTAGAAAGAGTGCAAAACAATTTGTTAGATAAATGGCGTTTCATGCTATGTTTTCACTATTTTTATTCGTGAATCTCCTTGGGTGCTTTAGAGATGAACTAAGATGAGTCCAGAGTTAAGAAAAAAAGGAGTAATGTGATGTCGTGGTATGGGAAGAATTAAAATGATAGTTAGAGATGAAAAGAAGGCGTTAAAGAAAATGAAGAAGTGCAGAAGATGAAGAAATGCAAAAAATATGAGGAATGCATGTTATATATGTTTGGTTTTTGATGTTTATGATTAATCATAGATTTTGATTTGTATGTGATTGAATTGAGCTAAAATGGAAGTAGGAATGAAGAGTCAATAAAGAGGACATAAGTTAGTAATGATGGATTTAGCAAAAGAGATGAAGAAGTGATGAAAAGTCTAAAGTTTCGTAAAACGCTGGAGAAGAGCATCTGTTATGATCGTGCATAAGTACGATCATAACAGAGAGGGAGCCTCAGAGGAACTGTACGATCATGCTTTCAGTGGACTTGCATGATCGTGACAGAACACGATCATGACAAAGAGAAGGTATATGGAAAAGCACGATCGACAGTGAATAATCAACTGGAATTGTGATTGTGCACGATCGTGGCAGTGAGAGTGTAAAGATATATGATAGTTTTGAACATCCTTCACTCTTTTGACCATAACTTCTTCTTTAGACCTCTGATTAACTGGAAATTTGGACCGCAAACTCTTTACACATTGTCTTTGCTCTCCACAAAATTTCATGGCCATCTGAATTTATTAGGAAAGGATTGATAATGATTGATTGATGAGTTTAGGATGAAAATGATGAAGTGTGTTGGAGTTTATTAAATGGAGTGTTTTCACTGAACAAGCATCTGTATTTTGACCATATCTTAACTGTAGATATCAAAATGAAATTATTTTTGATTTATATTAAACAAGAGACATATGGCTACAAATTTTATGAAGGAATAGATTTTTATTTTTGTCTTTATGAGTTTCAAAATTTGGCTCGAAGTTGAGTACTGAGGGCTATTGTAGTAAGAGAATAGTCTGAAGTATTTTGTGTATAAATTGTAGAATACTGAATGGAATTATATGCAATTAGTTCTTTAGAAACTTAAGACATAGAGGAACAGTTTTTTAGAAGAAAGTATTGCCTAAATACTTCATTTTCCTTATCTTAATGACCATGCAAAATTGACCTGAAAATCTAAGAAAAGATGGAATGATTGATTAATGATGTTATAACTTAGTAAATGAATTGTTGATATCAAAGTACCGAAGGCATTAGTATAATGGGGATGAAGTTGTTCATATGATAGTAGTAGTGATTCAGAAGAGATGAGCTATATGTATTAAGTAAAGGTGAATGGGAATTTCATTTTATGAGAGCATATACTGCTAGAAAAGAAATGACTAGTAATTAAATCACTAGTGATTAAATTATGATATTAGAATAACCAGTATTCTTAAGGTGTAAACCTAAGAATAAGTTAGACACATATAAATGATAAGGTTTGATTGATCAAGAGTTGTGATTAAGGAAACATACCCGGAATAGTCAAATTGAGCATGCATTATACATGACACATATACATATGTGTACAATTGAATGTTTATGTAATTGTGCAATTAATAATGTATGTGCAATGTGTGTATTGCATAATGACGATATGCAGGATAAAATGTCTGCATCTAGACGTTTCTTGATCATGGAAGCTAATGCTAATCTGAAGCATACTGTGAGTCGACCTAGATGGTCTTACTTTAAATGATTGTTCTATTTAAATTTCTGTATTGAATTATTATGTGAACGTGATTTGTCGATTTTGGACATTGAATGTCTGAGGCGTTTGATTCATGAAATACATATTAGAATTGCTCATTGAATTTGAATTTAACGAAATAAGTGAGTACTCAACATCTTGTTGAATGTTGGACTAAGGCCTGATGACAAATGTTAATGAGAATGTGATAGTGAATATGACTATGTAATATTGTGCATTTTTGATTGACTGAATATATGTGATGCATTTCATTACATGAATGCATGAATAGATAATGATAGTTGTGACCTGTGTAGCCACCAAAAAAGAGCTTACAGCTCATAATGTGATTAAGAGCCAAAGGCTTTCAATGTATAATGAGCATGTATCCTCGATGGATAAAGGATAGTTATCAATAAACCCAGTATCCACAATGAATACGGGACATTTATTAGCACTCTGTCACAACAATATCAAAATCAGAAATGAGTCTTATGAGCATTGCATATACATTTAATATGTATGCTTCGGATGATTTAAATTGGTTGTTGAATTGTGTCGAATAAGAACATGAAAATTGTGAACATAGTGTTATGTGATGCTATATGATGATAAATGAAATGATATGAATTTTATGACTGTATGAGCTGATGTGCTATATTATATGAGTGAACCATCGAGGATCATTAACTCATTGAATTCATAAAACTCACCAAAATTGCAACATTATTTTTCAGGCTTAGAAGAGTTACCCCGTTAGACAAATGAAAGTCTAGCCACTGCATTCGAGTAAGAGATAAAGTTCAGGATCAGTTCATGTCTGCATAGATTTTTTTATTATTTTGTATTAAAGAATGTATTTTGCAATTATTGTATCACATGTATTTGAATAATTATGTTTTGTAATAACTTTCCAAATTGGAAATGTTTCTAAATGAGATTGATCAATAAGTGTAATAATAATTGTGATTACGATGTTTATCAAATAAAAATATGGGCCCAATTTGATTGGTGGTTGTCCAAAATATGCGTGTGATGTATGAAAAGTTTATAATGGTTATGTTTGATTGACTGTTCTAGCATGCCACCCTCATAGAGTATGTTCTTGAATACTGTCGGTATGTTCAGGGATATGCACTATAAGAGTGGGGTGCTACACAAGAGTCTCCAGTGAGGAAGGAAAATTTGGAGTTGTCAGAGGTACCACACCTTTGCGTCGACTACATGAGCTACCGTCGCCATCTGCTCGTAAGGTTGGGCAAGAGACTCCAAGGGACGATGTTCCTCCACCCACCCAGTCGGAGGAGCTGGGTGTTCACCCACAAACGACAACATCTCATCCCTCACCGATGGTTCTACAACCCAGAAAAGGCTCCGGTGATGTAGGAGTGATGCCATGCTTGAATGCCTCTTCCACCCTTGAAGAAGGTAAGTACAAAACTGCCCTCTTAAATAATTACAATTATGCCCCTACAGTGCATGTTCATGAGAAAGTAGGGAAACCTAGGCAGAAAAGTGTAAAAAAACCTTCTGATTTCTCCTGGGTTGAGAAAGTTCGAATCACCAATTCCAATACGATATTTTAGTTTGCGGACATACCTCATGACACTTTGATTGGGCCTATAGTGATTCCGAATGACTATATGGCCGAGAGTCTCCGTCAGTGGACTTGTTATTTAGTTGATTTCTTTCCTAGGCATAGTATTCCCTTCCTTGCCATACAATCCATTGCGATGAGGGTTTGGAAGACGCTTTGTCTCAAGGATGTTATATCCACAAGCACCAGCTCGTTTTCAATTGAAGGAGGTTGTACAGTTGATCCTTGAGCAGGGTCAGTGGAATTTTGGTGGGAAATTCATGGTTTTACAACAGTGGCATCCACATTTTGTTTTTAATAAACCACAGGTTTCCAAAGTGCCAGTTTCGATACCGTTGTATGATTTACCGCTTCTTTTATGGAATGAGCAATGTCTTGGCCTCCTGGCCAGTAGGATCGGTCGACCACTTGGTTATGATCTTCATACTTTTTCCAGGACCCAACCCTCCTTTGCTAGATTTTATGTTGAGCTTTCTACTGTAGTTGAACCCGTTTATGAGATTGAGATTGATAATGGTATGTGTGGTAAATTGATCTGTGTCTGAGTGGAGTATGAGTGGACACCCATGTTAGAGTAGTGCCCTAAAGGCAATCCCCTTTAGCGCATTTTGTTCATAGTCATGTACAGACTTTATGAATAAAT
>JANIJH010000007.1:52951964-52964063 GCA_024520975.1 Erythroxylum areolatum
CCCAAGTGGGAGAATGTTAGAATATATTTTATGGGCTACAATCAATTGTAATTTTGTTTTATTAAAAACAGGCTAATGATATGATCCCTATTGAGATGCCTATGATCCACTATTATTGTGATCCCTATTGGACTTAAGCCCTTTATATAGTTAGTGTGATTAATGGTGTAAGTCTAACCCTAAGGCCCATGATGAGCAGGCCTTGGGTTAATATCAATGGCTAGGTCCTCACAGCACTCCCTATATATACATACATATAGTCTCTTTACGATTGGTCCCATTTGATAACTGTAATTACAAAGGAGAGTGAGTTTGCTGTGGAAGCCTTAGCCATTACCGAACGTTTGAGCGGTGTCTTCATAATTTATTGATCATGTCTTCAACAAGTAAGTATCGAATTCTTTATCATGTATAGTTATTCTTGATTCTGGTTTTATAACATTTAAAGGATAGAGTGAAGGTTACAAAGTGGCCGTCCAAGTTGAAGTATGAGAAGTTTGAAGTTATTTGGTCTTCTTTTCAGCTAAATCCAATGGAAGCATGAGAGATTATCTTGGAAAGTCCATCATGGAATTTTCTTACCATCCAAACAAAGAAAGCAAGGCTTTTTTCAATTATTTCAAGACTCTTTCAAGACCATCCAAATAGAAACATCATTGTTTTAATTTTGAACTTTAGATTACGTTTTCAATAAATCAGATAGAGAAACATAGTTGTCTCAATTTTGGACTTCCGATTAGGCTATCAATAAATAAGACCGAATCATCTAAGTTTCAAAATTGCTCGAATATAAAAATTAAAAAAGTTGCTCAAATCATTGCAAAAACTCGGTTAATTCAAATCAAATTTGTTAAATTCAGTAAAACAGACCGAACTCAATACGAATGTCATCCTCCTTTATGGTGGTTCTAGTCTGTTTCGAATTATTACGAGTTAGTACAATAAAAGTTGGTAAACTTTAGGACCAAATCTCAAAATACTAAAACTGAACAGCCCCCATCTAAAAAAACTCTTCTCTTCGTTGGTCCTAAGCCGTTGTCACCCGTTGCTCCTCTTTCAAGTTTTTCAGATTCCAAAGATCCTCTTCAGGACTCTGAATTCAGGTATCTAAAATCTTGTTTTCAATTTTCTGCTTGATGAGTCGAGTACATTCCTGTCTTCATAAAGATATTCAAACATTAGCGATTAGTATTAGTCGGAAATGAGTGCACGTAATCTTACAATTCGAGAAGTAGTCTTTGAGATGTTCTCTGCTTTAAATCCAAGAGAAGACCATCTCTTCAAGCTCATTACAATTCGGTGAAGTGAGGTCCAAGTGAGATTTGGGGTTGTTATGCAGATATTCACTTTCGACCATCGACTTCCTCTACTCGTTACAATCTCGCGTTAAAACTCACTCTAACCAAACTTTAGAAAGTAGAACCACAATCGCCATACTTTCTCAAGTTTAAGAGGAAAATATTTTTAAAATAACAATTTTTTTAATCAAACCATTCGATAGATTTATATTTAAAAAAATGGTTTAACTCAAATCTAATTTGATAAATTTTGATAAGGTGGATGTGTTTTGATATGAAGTTGGATGTCCACTTGAGCTTTACGAAATTATAGATATTTTAATCCATTGTGATTAATTTTAATCAAGTTCGAATTTTTTATTCTAAATTTTATAACACATTTTAAAATAATTATATTAAATATCATTATTTTAAATTAATTAAAAATTGCATTAATAAAAATTAAAAAACATATAAAATTTTAAATTATTTAGGCAAAGTTATTATTAAAATCAGATTACAATATGACACATCTCACCTACATGATTTACCCCAAATTCTGAAGTTAATAAGACCTAAATATCTGATAATCGTAATATAGATCACTTTACAAGGCTATTTTGGTAATTTGGACACTTCACAAAACACAAGTGTAAACTTATGAGGATATATCTAGCAGCTCAAAAATCAGAGGCTTATTAACATAGCATCATTCACTTCCTTCGTCGTGATATGACATCATGCAGATCAAAAGCACCCAAATCCACCTTACTATATCAGTAAGACAAATTTTTACAGTTACTTAAAAGTTTGTTAAGGGCGTTGCAGAAGTCATAATTTTACCCATCTACCAGTTTGCCAATCTCTGCCCATGTACAACCTTTCACACAAAATTGAGGTAGTAAGGATAATACAATAATATATGCACCTGAAAGAGATCATTTTTCCTTTTCTTGCTCAAGCTGAGACATATGGGCCTCTTCAATACGCCGAGTGAGGAGAGAAATAACATGATGTGATGCACTTGAGGTGGCGTAATAGGATGTTACAGTGAGTTGAGCAAATCTTGGAAGCATATACCCTTCAAATTCGAAATTTTGGCAACAAGATTAGTTTCACTTGAACAAAAGCAAGAATCAAAGGGCACGTGAAATACTCTCAACTATTTATAAATGAAGGGCTCCACAAGTTGATGATCTAAATAAGAGATTTCTCTTCACGTAACTAAATTAAGGAGAAATCAATCACATCCCTGTATAACAAGAGAAGTAATTGACGGAAGCATCAATAAGAAGGTAATTATGGCCAAGGGCCTAAATGGTTCAGATGCCATGTTATGGTGCTAGCATATTGTATGTCAAGCTCTAAAATAATAGGCACGTCAAAATCTTAACCGTCAACTCTTATCAGACAAATTCACATTCGACCTCAACCATTCCACTACCGATAAGGTCTATTCCCTGGTGGGGTTGTTTCCACCATCCTAGACCCAAAAAATTCAAGGATAACTTTTATGTGGAAGTCAGAAGCCCATCCACCTGCTCTACAATCCGCAAACTTGTACCTTGTTATTTTATGTCCACTGCCTAAGATGACAACTTATCAATTAACAAGCCTCTCAAGCTTATTTTTCCTTCCTGGAAGATGAATCAATCTATGACCCTGTTAACTTTTCAAATTCTCAGGATGAAGAAATCAAATGACACTCACAAGTGACAAAATCATCATTTTTTGCTACGATTTCAACAGTAGAAAAACCACTGAACATATTCCCCCACCAAGACTCACAAAACCAAGACTTCCATCAGCCACTAGTTTTGACAGAATGAGGCAGTGAACTTGCAAGGGATCCCCATTAGTTTTTTGTATTGCAAAAAATCATGGCTAATAAAAAATATTACAAATGTGATCAAGTGAAGATAACAATAACTTCTCACAAATGAAAATATAGTTCTTGAGTTCAATCCATTCTTAAGAACTAACAAGACAAATGCAAGTTACATTGATAGCATCACGTTGTTTGATGATGTCTTATATAATTATAAGAAGCAAGAAAAGTGTATACTATTTGCCATTCTAACCAAATAAATTTGCACAAACATAAGAAGTTAATGCACTTTTGGACATTCATGCAACTTGATGGATATTATACAGAGAGTCATACATACTGTAACTATGAGCAACAGTATAGATAATTCCTATTTGATCATGCTAATATCGAGTAAGCTTCATTTTTTTCACTATTATATTTGAAACTCTTTTTGGGCCCCTATTCCACAAAAATTTTTAGACGTTCCACCGCGAAAAGAGATTAAAGACGTTAAAATAAGTCCTTTAGTTAATTTTATCATCATTTCTTGTATGAGCCCTTTATCACTACACTAAAGTCCAATGCATGGTTCTCTCACCTTAGTATGGTTGCAACATTTCCCACAAAAAATCCAGCTACTAAAAGGATAGCTTATGGTGAATTAATGATCATGGAACCTATGATTTATGCATATGATTGATATTCCAATTCCACATTACAGACTAAATGATAGAAGAATATGGCCCGTGATTTTACATTTTTAAAGGCCACTTATTCATAGCACAATTAAGATACATTTCAGAGCCTAATTATTCAAACCAAGGCAGACATGCTCTATTTTCCGGCCATCTTATAAACTCCAGAGGTTAGTCTTCATTCAGATATCGATTTTTGAAGTTCCATGCCTCACCACTACATGATTGACCTTATTCCACCAATAAAAGTCCCTGCCCTTGTTCTAAATTGAGAAAAAAAATCTTAATACAGGATTGGAACTACAAGAACCATACACACGAAAGAAATAAATTGTGAATTTATGTCAAATACTTTAAGCAAACTCATTGAAATCTTCAAATCACACTGAAATGCCGCATTTCCTAAATTTTTTAACAAAGAAAATTATGAGATTGCAGTTGGCATTGGCTTAAATGAAAGTCTTCAAGCTTGGTACATGCAACAAACTAAATCTAGGAATCAAGATAAGGATATACAAAATAATATACTGATAGGATAATAGAGTCTAGAAATACCTCCAAAAGCAGCAGTGGCACCTGAAACTGCAAGCAGTGGAGGAAGCTGCCAATAAATGTAGTACATTGCATAAAGTTAGGTTAAGAAGAAGTCTACGAATCTAAACAAGCAATAGCTATTGCAGGTCTGAAATAGAAATAAAAATTGGAAAGGGTAGTAAATACTCCAACTATAAAAGGAAGCCACTTTGGTCCCTTGAGGCGATTTTGAAGTAATGGGATCCCTGAAATATAACAATATTAAAAATTGCGCAAACAAGAAGGTATAAATTTACCAACAAAAATGATTGGAATAAAACCTGTATTGAAACCATGAATTGCACTAAGCAATCCACCAATACCCGAGCCAGCCTATTTAAAAAACCAAAATTCAAAATTCAGTTAAAATTAAAACTTGCAACAGCAACATAAAGAGTTTGCTGCCTAGGCATAGGATTTTACTAGCAGAACCATTTATAATGACCAGCCATTTACTGAATAAAATGAAATAATTTGATTAACAAACACAATTTGAGTTGTTACAAGTTGCAAAATCAATCAGATATGAACTACGATTACGTTGGTTAAAAACAACTGGGTTCTCATAAATTGCACTAAAACTGCCATAAGCTGATCAATGACTAAGTCCCCAGATTTCCAAAGTCAAGAATTAATCAAAATTGCTTATTTGCTATCACTCATATTTAGAGGGTTTATTTTTCTTCTTATAAAATCAATTTCAAAAAATAGAACAATAGAAAATCAAACAGAAGAAAGAGGTAATAACTAGGACAGAAAAAGGGAGAGAGTAGTGACCACAGCAGTAGCGTCATGTAGAACAGAAGTAATAGTCCATTCTCCTTTTCCCTAAACAGAACAAAGACAAACGCAAACTCAAAATCAATACATGTGAGTGTGTATCTAAAGAAAGAATTAAAAAGAAATTGAATAGTTTACAGAATTAGGGTCGACAAGAGCAAGACAACGAGGACAACGAGGAGTGCCGAGACCAGGGTTGATGGTAGGATCGTGGTATAAATGTCCGCTACGCAGTTTCTCTTCATATACCTCTCTTGTGCCCATATCTACCGGTGACCATACGATCCACAATTTCGCTTGATTGCTTCTATCTGTCCAACAATTTATTTCACTGCATACAAATAGCCATATTCTTGTTATTTAATTAATTTTTTCAGACAAGTCCCATAAACTTTTAAAATTTAAGCTACCGGCTGCTATTTGAACTACCGGGGGTACTAGTCGAAATCGTCCAGACTGGTACCGATGGTCGGTACCAAACAACAAGATTTCATACTCGGCCGGTAAGGTACAAAAACAAAACCTTGTTCGCAATAAAGAACATATCAGCTGTTACATCCGAAAAGAGGAAAACACCCAAGAAAGAAAAGGGAAAATATCAAGGAGTTACTTAAACTTGATTTTTCAAAAATGATTTATTATGCAAATAAAAAGTAAAAATGAGAATAATAAAGAATTAGATACTATTAGTAAGAGAATAAGACAAAAAACAACTTTCAGTGAAGAGAAAACTCGTCGGCGACTAGTTTTTGTTGTGAAATTCAGAGGTAATACACTTGAAAATCGGTAAATTCTCACTATTAAACTTAAGTTTAGAAGTACGAATTCAACGATGGATGAATTAATTTTCCTAAAAAAACTTTAAACGTCGAAGTTCGACGAAGTACTTAGTGCACAATATGTGGTTTCTCTGCTGACGAAATTGTTCACTGAATCCACTAGTGAACTACTTAGTGCACAAGTTTTCCGCTTTGCAATAGGAAAGGATATTAAGTTTTTTCTTTATATTTTTACAAAGAGACTGTTTTATTAACCTGAACTTGTAACTTGGCAGCCACAAAGAAGTTACCTTATTAGTTAATTAATTATTCAACAAAGAAAGGAAATCCCAAAACATAAGGCAATAAATTTCCGGAAATAAATGTAATAGCATGTTCATAGAGAACTACATTCAGAAATCTTAAATACTAAGAGTTGGAAGCAAAAAGAGCAAATTCAACCGAACCCCCAAGAAAAATCCGGAAGCAAAGATTAAACAAGAATTGAAAATCAAGCACAAGATAAAATAAAAATTTTGGATAAACTAGAATTTTCAGACATTAACAAAAAAGATGAAACAAGAAACGTTTTCACAAGTTGATTTGATTCGAACTTTTAATCCATCCTTACCATTAGTAACAGGTTGTCAACCAACATAATTCACTATATATGATAAACAACTAATAGACAAATATACTCGAGAAAGATTATAGACGTAGAAAAGAGAAAGAAACGATCGAAGGACAAATGGCTAATCTGTTTACGACGCAGATTTAAAACAAGCATGGAAATCCACAAATATTTGAAACGCAGCAACTATAAAATCCAAACCTGAAGATAAGAGAATGAGATAGCAAGGGTGGCGGCTCAAACGAAAGACCAGTTGCTCTAGTCGGTAGTGTAGACACCAAAGCAGGAAGGGTATCGAAAAGGGCATATAATTATACCGTCCTGTCCATCACCCTGAATTAGCCTTTTTTCTCTCTGATATGGACTGCCGATGTACAGCCCATTTCGGCCGGCTTTTAAGGTCCAGTTCTTCAGGTCAACTGCAGCTTGTTGATAAGCCTTGTTAAACCGTACGATCCACACTCTGTCCAACGATTTATTTCAATGCGTACAAATAACCATAGTCTTGTTATTTATTTTTTTTTCAGATAAGTCCCTTAAATTATTAAAATTTAAGCTACCGGCTGCTATTTGAAATACCGGTTTACCAGTCGAAATCGTCCAGGCCGGTACCGATAGTCGGTACCGAACAACACGATTTCGTACTCGGCCGGTAAGGTACAAAAACAAAACCTTGGTCGCAATAAAGAACATATCAGCTGTCATATCCGAAAAGAGGGGGAAAAAACCCAAGAAAGAAAAGGAAAAATATTGAGGAGTTACCTGAACTTGATTTCTCAAATATGATTTATTATGCAAATAGAAAGTAAAAATGAGAATAATAAAGAATTAGATATTATTAGTAAGAGAATAAGACAAGAAACAACTTTCAGTGAAGAGAAAACTCGTCGGCGACTAGTTTTTGTTGTGAGTCGGCCACTAGTTTTTGTTGTGAAATTCAGAGGTAATACACTTGAAAATCGGTAAATTCTCGCTATTACACTTAGGTTCAGAAGTACGAATTCAAAGACAGATGAATTAATTTTCCTAAAAAAACTTTAAACGTCGAATTTTGGCGAAGTACCGTAATGTTTCAAGCGATACAAGCTGAAACTCGGTCAAAAAACTAGAAACATCAAGAGAAAGAGCTAAACATCAAAGAACGGTTATCAAGATCTTGAATCATTCGTTAAACAAGCAACAGAGCCAGACTGAAGCAAGAGAAGAGCTAAAAATTGAGGAATCGAGAACAAAAAGAGAGAATCAAAGAGCGAAAGCGTACCTTGGGTTTGTTGATCGCAAGGACACGAGCACTCCAAAGAGAGTAGATCCTCACTGAAACTTCGATGACTTCATGGCAGTGACGGGCTTACGGGGGGCAGTGAGTGGTGACAAATTTGAAGAAGGGCAAGCCGTGAGAGGAGAGTGTTTTCGAGGTTGAGATTAGGGGCTGAGAGGGAACTGAGAGTGATAAATTCTACATTTAATAAGAAATAAATATTTGACAATCGTAATGGAGAGCACTTTCCAAGGCTATTTTGGTGATTCGGACCCGAAAAAGGAAAAGCCCTAAATCTGTCGCAGGATGGAGGCAAGAGACAGGCAACGGCCTGTACACTTATGCCATGTGGATTCCCAACCGATAATATACCCAAACAACCCTTCGCCGCTGACGTGTACTCGTAACCGCAGCCTCCCTATAAATACCCTGCACCTCCTCGCTTCTTCTACTCTCTTCTTCGTCCTCATCCAGTTTTTCTCTCTCTATTTGTATGTCCATAATCTTTTTATCGTTAACCCGACCCGGAGCTTCGAGTCTTTTGACCTAGGGTTTTGCTCGTCGTGTCAGTTCGGATCTCCAGAGCCCGATTGGAGATCCGATAGTTGCTGTTCCTGTCTTGGCTCGAGATCCGGGCCAAGCACAGAAGTTTTCGAATTCAATCCTTTCCTCTATCTAGCTCTCCTCTCAGGTTTCATCTTATGTATGGATTTTTCTTTTCTCTTATTCTTGAATGTATTGGCGAAATGTTTGGTTGCGCTGATAGGAGGAAAATGAGAGGAAGATAAATTTTTTGAATGTGGTTCATCTTTTAACTTTTTATGATTTTAGAAAAATTAGGAACTGTTTAATGACTAGTTGTTAACTATTTATAGCTTTTTAATTAAACCTGTGTTTTTTTTAACTTCAAGTGATTTGTTTGATTGGTTTGTCTCTGAAGCGTTCTGGTTTTTGCTGAGGAACTACATGTTGAGAGCAGAACTGAAGCTTGTGACGTCTTTATAATGACTAATTAACTCAGTAGACTCCTCTTTTGTGATTTAGATTTAGGGAGTAACCTTGGCAAAGTGTAAATGGCGTCGAGTGAGGGATTTCTGACGGATGAACAGAGGGAAATGTTGAAAATAGCAAGCCTGAATGTCGAGGACTTGTCGTCTTCCCCAAAGATTTTGTCATCATCCCCTAAATCCCCATCGGCATTACTTTCTGAGCATCACATAAAAGTTCCTGCTTCTGGAAGGGCACCTAATGCAGGGATTGCAGTCAGGCATGTGCGAAGGTCACACTCTGGGAAGTATGTACGTGTGAAAAAGGGTGAGTCTGTTTGGCTGTATGCCTACCATGATTTTGTAGAGGTTGTCGTTGATGGTTCGGACTTACTCGAGTTCTTATGATGCTATAGCTAGTCTGTTTCTTGCTATTATTAGCATATTTTAGTTAACGTTATCCCTTCCATCATAATACTGTGGTGTGGTAGATAAGCTCTTGTTGATTTTGGTTTTGTCTGATTGGTTTCCGTTTGATGTTTTATAGCTGGTAATGAGTTTTGGCCTCCGTACTTGTATTTGAACCGAGGGCAGTAATGACTTGCAAAGTTCCTTTCCTCCTTTGTATGTTACATCTTTTGTTATATTTGCCTTAATAGTTATCAATTGCTGCATGGCACTATTAAAGGCAATCATTCAAAAATTTCCCATCCTCTGCGGATTCGATTTGTTACGTGTCTGGCTAGTTACATATACTTTTCTTTGTCCCTTGTGGATAGCTCATTGCCAATTGCCCATGTTTTCTTTTTCTTTTGCGCACTTTGCATCATATATACAAGGTTTTGATAATGCATGTGAAAAATGATATCCATTTTCTTTATGTTAATTAATTTTCATATTAATTGATGTTTAGATGGCGGTGGGGGTAAGGGCACGTGGGGGAAACTACTGGACACTGATGGTGATTCACAAATTGACCGGAATGATCCTAATTACGACAGTGGAGAGGTAATTGCAGCTTTTTACTGTTTTCATCCTGGGTCTTGTCGGGTAGTCTACAACATTTATGCTTGTACATCTAGGCTACCTGTTGATTTTGTCTATCATAGCCTGCTTGACTTTACATATGGTTCTTGATCTTGCTTCCGTTAGTTTCTTCTTGACTTTTTTTTTTAACTTGCTCAGGAACCGTATAAGCTTGTTGGGGCAACCATCTCGGATCCACTTGATGAGTACAAAAAGGCTGTTGTTTCCTTAATAGAGGAGTACTTTAGTACTGGTGATGTAGAAGTTGCAGCGTCTGACCTTAGAGAACTTGGTTCCAGTGTATATCATCCTTATTTTATTAAGCGGCTTGTTTCCATGGCTATGGACAGACATGATAAGGAGAAAGAAATGGCTTCAGTTTTATTATCTGCTCTTTATGCAGATGTTATAAACCCATCCCAGATACGAGATGGGTTTGTCATGCTTCTGGAATCTGCAGATGATCTAGCAGTAGACATACTTGATGCAGTTGACATACTCGCTCTATTTATAGCTCGTGCTGTGGTTGATGAGATCCTACCTCCAGCTTTCCTCACTAGAGCAAAGAAGACTATTCCTCAATCATCTAAAGGGTTTGAGGTCCTTCAAACTGCTGAGAAGAGCTATCTTTCGGCCCCGCATCATGCAGAACTTGTGGAGAGGAAATGGGGTGGTAGCACTCGCACCACTGTTGAGGAAGTAAAGAAAAAAATTGCAGATTTACTGAGGGAGTATGTAGAGAATGGTGATACTTTTGAGGCGTGCAGGTGTATAAGGGAATTAGGGGTTTCATTCTTTCATCATGAGGTTGTCAAGAGAGCTCTGGTTCTTGCCATGGAGATTCAAGCTGCCGAATCTCTAGTGCTGAAGCTGCTGAAGGAAGCTTCTGAGGAAGGTCTGATCAGCTCCAGTCAAATGGTTAAGGGTTTTTCTCGGCTAGCTGAGAGCCTGGATGATCTTGCTCTTGACATTCCATCTGCAAAAGCCTTGTTCCAATCAATCATACCCAGGGCAGTCTCTCAAGGGTGGCTTGATCAGTCATTCTTGAAATCCTCTGGTGAGAATGGACATATGCTAATTGAAGATGAAAAGTTGAGGAGGTATAAGGAGGAGGTAGTCACTATAATTCACGAGTATTTTCACTCCGATGATATTCCAGAACTGATTCGGAGTCTTGAAGATCTTGGCATGCCCGAGTTTAACCCAGTTTTCCTGAAAAAACTCATTACCTTGGCAATGGACAGGAAGAACAGGGAGAAAGAAATGGCATCTGTTCTGCTATCTGCTCTTCACATTGAGATTTTCTCCACTGAAGATATAGTTAATGGCTTTGTCATGCTTCTAGAATCTGCAGAAGATACAGCACTGGACATTTTGGATGCTTCTGATGAGCTTTCTCTGTTTCTAGCTAGGGCTGTGATTGACGATGTCTTGGCTCCTCTAAATCTAGAGGAGATAGGCAGCAGGCTTCCATCAAATTGCAGTGGGAGTGAAACTGTAAATGTAGCTAGATCTCTCATTGCTGCCCGTCATGCTGGTGAAAGGATCTTGAGGTGTTGGGGAGGTGGTACTGGATGGGCTGTAGAGGATGCCAAGGACAAGATATTGAAGCTTTTAGAAGAGTATGAAAGTGGTGGTGTTGTCAGTGAAGCTTGCCAATGCATTCGAGATCTTGGAATGCCCTTTTTCTACCATGAGGTGGTGAAGAAGGCACTGGTTATGGCTATGGAGAAGAAGAATGACAGGATGCTGGATCTCCTCCAGGAATGTTTCAATGAAGGTCTGATCACTATCAATCAGATGACAAGAGGTTTCACCCGAATAAGAGATGGCCTTGACGATCTCGCTCTTGACATTCCGAATGCAAAGGAGAAATTTGGCTTCTACGTAGAATATGCCCAGAAAAAGGGTTGGCTTCTCCCAACATTTGGATCCACTGCAACAGGTGCGTCCCCTGCCCTAGTCTCAGCTGCTTGAGAAAACACCTTGTATTCCCGTTTCTCACATGTATGTTGTTACCCAGTATAATCCCTCTTTATGTATTTGCTTACTGGTCTTCTCATCCAAGGCGGATAGATAGATAGATAATGGGATGTTTGCATTCCTTCTCATGTTTTTCTCTTTTCTGGACGTCATGCGGAGACCATTATGATCCTAGCCAATGTATAAAGTTGGTTTTTTGTTCTATTGACATAGTTTTAGGCAACAAGCAAGTCTTGTGATCCTGTGAAGTAATGATGCACAAATTAAATTATGTTTTTAGGATGATTTAACTTTTACTCTTTGGCTTCCCTTTCCCCCCACC
>JANIJH010000007.1:52977585-53028551 GCA_024520975.1 Erythroxylum areolatum
TATGTTTTGATACTTTATGTTTTAAGTTTACTTTGATGTTGTTTTATGCTTTGTATTCCATTTTAAATATGATATGGAAATATAGTTGCAATTGTATTGTTGGCGTTATGCAACTCTGTTGACAAATGATCATATAGCTCATCTAATGCTCGAAAATTGCGATAAAATTTTTTGACAAAACTGATTAATTTTTTTTACAAACATATGCAGATAGCCCCAATAAACATATGAAGGGCAAATTATTTTCATTTTTATTGAGGTTAAAAATGGTATTATATTATCTTTCATTCTCATTAATGCAACAAACCAAATAACATTATTGATTAATACAGAAACTCAAGTTACAAACCAAACATCATTTTTTATTTTCATACCCATCCACATCCCCTTCTACTATTATACTCATATCCATAGCCAACCCTGTGCTCAAACCAAACGCCTACTAAGAAACCTCCGATTTGAAAAGTTTAGGATGGAACCTAAACTAATAAAAAATATATACTACTTAATACCCTTAATAATTTTTCGTAGTACCAACTGTGACCAAGTCATAATATTATATTAAATATAATCAATATATTAAATAGAATAAAATAATATTTAACATAATAAATTGTATTAAATAATTAATAATAATATTTTTATTATTATAATAAATTGTATATAATTAATAATAAAAATAAATAAAATTTTAATAAGATTTTTATTAATGAAAAATAGAAAATATATAAAAGAATTATTCTTTAATTGTTTGTATATATTTCTATATAAATAAATTATTTTTAAATATAAATCATGTAGAATAGAATAGAATAAATTAAATTAAATAATTAATAATATTATTTTATATAATTAATAATAAACTATATATTTAATAATAAAATAATAAATTTTTTAGTATTTTAAAATATAAAATATAAAAAATTATTTGTCACAGTTGTGACTTAAACAAATCACAACCGTGACTTTTTAATTGGACATGATTTTTATTTTAAATCATTGCGTTAAACCTCCTGCAAAAATCATTTTAATATAAGAGCTATAATAGTTATTTATTATACATTACATTCCATCCATCTTTCAAACAATATTTCACTACATTACATTATGAACCCTTCCATCCCTCTTAAACAACTTTTCACTATATCATATTCCATTTCATTACAAACTGTTACGTTCTGTTTCATTACATTACATTCCATTTCATTAATTAACATCCAACCAAATATGCTCTAAAGGTAAATTTTTTACTACAAAATTTGAAAATCATAATCTATTGAAGCAATATCTTAAACAATGTTATTTTGCAGCTTTTTGTAGACTATTAGCTTCTTTTAGTTTCTCTAAAATTTTATTTTCATAGTTAATAACTTTTAGCCACGTTTTGCACGGTGTAAAATTTTTATAGCAAAAAGTTTTTAGCAACAAAATGTTTTTGGTAATTAAATGTCAAATCTATTCCAGCTATCGGCTACGCTTTATAAATGTGGTAAGAATTTTTTTGGGCAAAACTCAAGCTATTAGCTACTTTTTCTAAATTTCATAGGAAAAAAGTTTTAGTTACGAAAAAGATTTTCGTAACCAAAAGAAGAACATAAAAATAGTGTAAACGATTTCCTATCCCATACAACACCAACACCTAAAGTACCGTTGCCATTACCTATTAATGATGTGTCCAATTCATACCCATTCTCACCTAACCAAAGTCCATCATCAACAGACTTTGATTACCACCCAATACCTGCCTATATACAACAAAATGACATAGATACACATGATATCATGCCTACCTCACAAATTCAACAACCAAATGTCGAACAACCAACACCATCTATTGCTTATAAGAGATCTCAATGTGCCAAAATCCAACCAGTCCATTTTAAAGACTTTCATTTCTCAAAAAATAAAGGTTCTTCTTCAGGCTCATCTAACACAGCTTACTCAGGTACAAGTCCAACATATCCTTTGTCCAAATATCTTTCTTATTCAAAATTTTCCTCTGCTCACAAATGTTTTCTTTCGGCCATTACCCACCATAATGATCCCATATTTTATCAACAAGCAGTGCCGGTTGAACATTGGAAGAAAGCCATGAAATGTAAACTAGAAGCTCTTGAACAAAACCACACATGGACTTTGGGGCATCTTCCTCTTGATAAAAGGGCCATCAGTTGTAAACGAGTCTACAAAATAAAATACAATTATGATAGATCCATTGAGCGTTACAAAGCTTGCCTTGTCGCCAAGAGTTATATTCAAGTTAGAGGTTTGGATTACATTGAAACTTTTGCTCCAGTTGTTAAACTCACTACTGTTCGTACACTCTTGGCTCTTGCAGCAATTCGAAATTAGGAACTTCACCAATTAAATATGCATAATGCTTTTATTAATGGCGATTTACAAGTTTACATGCAACCCCCACTTGGATATTTGTCTGCTGATGATAAAAAAAGTTTGCCGCCTTCATCGCTTTCTTTATGGTTTAAAACAAGCCTCGCAATAATGGTTTGCTAAGTTTTCTACTACTATCTCGCAATTTGGTTTTCAACAATCTAAGGCTGGCTCTTCTTTATTTATTTATCATCAAGGAAATTCTTTTGCAACTATCCTTGTGTATGTGGATGATGTTACTGTTTCCACTAATCATTCATCAAAGCTTAAGGCTTTAAAGAGCTACTTAGCTTTTTGGTTTCCCATTAAAGATTTGGTTTCTCTTAAATATTTTCTTGGTTTAGAAGTTGCCCAAAGTTCAAAAGGAATAGTTATTTCTCAAAGAAAATATACATTGGACATTTTAAAAGAAACAGATATGCTAGCATCCATACCAGTTAATTTCCCAATGGAGCAACACCATCGTTTAGCTTTGGATGAAAGTTCTCTTCTTGAGGACTCTATCGAAGGTTGATTTATCTCACTATTATTAGACCTGATATTTGCTATTATGTTCATTTGTTATCTAAGTTTATGCATCAACCTCAATACAATCATTGGTTAGCTGCTTTGTGCATATTGCACTATCTAAAACTTGCACCTGGTCAAGGTTTGTTTCTATCAGCCTCAAGTTCTTTGTCACTTAAAGCTTTTTGTGATTCAGATTGTTGCCCACTTACACGTCGATCTCTTAGTGCCTATTTCATCTTTTGGGGGCATTCACCTATTTCTTGGAAGAGCAAGAAACAAGTGACAATGTCACATTTTTCAGCTGAAGCGGAATACCGTTCTATGGCAACTGCTGCTTGTGAGATCATTTGGTTACGACAATTACTTGTAGATTTATGTGTTACTCATTTAGATCCAGTTCTTTTATTTTGTGATAATAAAGCAACGCACCATATTGCCAATAATCCGGTCTACCATAAACGGACCAAACATATTGAGGTGGACTGCCATTTTGTCCAAGATTGCATCCAACAAGGTTTGCTAATTTGACATCATATATCTACATATAATTAGATTGCTGATGTATTCACAAAAGCATTAAGAGCTCATCAATTTCAGTATTTAGTTGCCAAGTTGGGCATTCGAGATCTTTATGCTCCAATTTGAGGGGGTGTAATAGCAAATCTGTCATTACACAGAATCTTGGAGATATTGTTGACGTTGTACATGCATTCATTGACATTTTCCGGATATACTTGATTTATAAATGTGATTAAAATGTGAATTGTGGATTATTTGTGTTGAAAATTTATTTGGAGAGTATTATGATTATTTTAAAATTTTTGGTGAATTTTAGAGAATTTTTTAAATTTTGGGATATCTTGAACTAGGAAAAATATAAAATAAGTGCAAATAGAAGTGTGACATGTGGTAGTCTTATTTGGGTGACAAATGCATTACATGCAAGGAGGACACGTAGCAAGCGTTTCGGATGAAAAATTCATCAGCTATCTTCTTGTCTTCACCGAAAATACCTTTACCAACACTCTCTTCTTGTCTTCACCGAAATTACTTATGACCAAAACTCTTTCTTTTCTCACCCATCACCGAATCAACTAGTTGCTTATGTTTGAGCATTTGATTCACTCTCACTGCTGGAAACCTTGTTGAATCAAGTAAGTGATTTTTGCTAATGTTTTAGTGTTGGAACTGAATTCATGCATGAAGGTATCTTCGGTGATGTTAAAAATGACTTATATGAAAATGATGTGAAATGGACATTATGCAGAAACTGGAATAGCCGTGTATGACATTCTATTTTTGGTGTTGTAATTATTTGAAGTTAACTGAAGTAATAGTAGAAAAAATGTGACGTAAAATCATATGAATATAGGTTCTACAAGTAAAAAAACAAAATTATAGTAGAGAAAGAAAGTAAAAAAATGATGATGTCCGTATGAACCTTGTTTTGATGTTTGAATTAATCTTACATTTTGAGTTATTTTTGAGCAAGTTGAATTGAAATGGGAGTTGAAATGAAGAGGTAAATGTAAGAGTATAAATTAGAGATGATGGGATAGGTGGAAGAGAGGGAGAAGAACGAAGAAAATCTGCAATTTCTAGAAATAGAGTGCATGGTTGTGCACTATGGTTGCATAGCCAACAGTGCTTCTCAAACTAAAAAATTTGGATTCATTTGACTATAACTTTTTCTCCCGACCTCCATATGACTTGAAAATTTAACCAATACATTCATAAGACATTTTTTTCCTCTCTATAAAAATTTGGAGCCATCTAAATTGATTTGAAAAGATTTATTGGATGAAAGTGAGGAAGTCTGATGGAATATTATGAACTGGAATATTTTCATTGAACATGCTTTGGTATTTTGATTATATCCCGATCTGTAGATTTTCAAATGAGTTGATTCTTAATTCATATTAAATTAGAGACATATGGATACAACTTTCTTGAAGAAGTCTATTTTTAATTCTATCTCTAAGAATTTCAAAATTTGGCATGAAATTAAGTCTTGGCTTAGGCTGTAGCACTACCCATGACAAAAATCATATCTTGTTGTTATCGAATAAATTGTACTAATGTAGGCCGATTCAAACAAAGGTGTCTTCACAAAAATTGTAGCTTATTCTTTTAGTTGATGCTCAATTTATAGTTTTTAGATATTGGAATTGACAGATATGAGTTGTACAACTTGAATGCATGATCATGACCTAGCCAAAATTTCAAATGCACTCAATCTATAGCATTTTGAACATAACTCATAGAATAATGAACCAAATTGTATGATCTTGGTGTCATTAGAAACTTAAGGCATAGGGGGAACAATTGTCTAGAAGAAAGTGTTACAAAAATACACCATTTTTCTTGTCATAATGATCATGTAAAGTAGACATAAAAGTCTATGTTGATAAGAAAACTGAAATAGTTAATGAGTGTATGAATTTTGACACATTTGGAGTACAATTGATCTTTGCATCAATTTATTACAGAAGTATACCGGGCATATGTCATTGGACATGCAAGTTACATGATACATTTATAAAAATGCATATTCAGTTATATGAACAATGTGGTAACATGAAATTGTATTTGATTGCATATAGAAGAGCAAGTAGAGCGACCGTTTCCAAATATTGCAGGAACTTCAAGGCAGTAAGCAAAAAGGGAGCAATTGTGAGTAACCTAAGATGGTCTCACCTTGAATTGTTTTGTTTATTATTGAATTGAATTTGATATTGATGAATGTGTACTGAATTCTGGACATGAAATGTCCGAGGAGTTTTGATGCATGATTAAAACATTGGAAGTGCTACTTGAATGTGAATAAGATTGACTACATGGTTCTCAACTTGAATGTTCAAGCCGGACCTAGTCCGATGATTATTGTGAACAAGAACAAGAATGCAAATATAATTGATCAAATGTGATGACTAAAATTGTGGCATACATTTCATTTCAATGTATGTAATATAAAGGAAGTTATGACCGATGTCGCCAGTGAAAAAAGAGAGTTCAGACATTCGTGATTAGAGCCTAAGGCTCAATGTATACAAAAAGCCCTGTATCTCCAACAGATAAGAGACAGTATGAAAGAGCCCAATATCCATAATGAATACGCAATAGTGAAAAAGGCACACAGTCACAACAATGAAATAAATGAAATCGAGTCTTATAACATTGCATACACATATGATCTAAATAAATTGAATGATTGCAATGTTTTGAGAACTTTGTGTATGAAATATATGAAATATGTGATAATTTGTCAATGTGTATGTTATGCAAAATTGTACTGAAATGATGAAATGTTTGAATTTTGTTTTTGAAGTATGACAAATGTGATCAGGTGTTATGAGATATTACATGATAAAAATCAAGTTGATGTGAGTTACATGATAACATGATTTGCTGTTTATTGTATGACAAGAATGAATCATCGAAGATGGTTACTCTATTGAGTTTACAAAACTCACCAAAATTGCAACGTTGACAATTTCAGGTTCGACAGAAAAACGACCTAGCTTCTAAGATTGTATAGAAGCAATTTTGTATAACTTGCAGAGATCAGATATGGCTCAAAGGTGTCAGTTGGGACTGAAGGAATAGTTTGTGTTATCTTTTGTGATTCCTCATTTATGTAACTGTGTAGACTATGCTGTTGATGCTCATAGGATGATGTTATGCAAACATGGATGTTGAACATAATGCTACAATGTAACTTATGGTTTATGATATAAAATGAGGAAATTTTGGCTTTTAGAACAATGTGTAATTTATAACTTAGCTTACAATGCCATGTTACAAAGTGAAGGTGACATAGTTAATACACCATTTCTGTCTGGCATGTGCACGTGTATCCTAAGGGTGCACGTCCATATGTCAGATGGGAGTGGGGTGTTACACTCTGTCTTTGTTCTTTTGTCTTTGTGTTCATCTTCTATCTTTTGCTCCAATGAATTCCTTTTCTATCTTCGTCATATCTCTTTGTTGTTTTCCTCTTTTCTATTTGTGTTTTGGTTACATGCTTTTGTCTTTATGTTGTTGCTCTTCTATCTTTGTATTTGTGAAGGATTTTCGGGTGGACGATAATGAAACTGTAATCCAAGAGGCTAAGAGTCTCAATGCCATTAGAACTGCTTAGGGAATCTTAAGGACCAGTTAAAGTTTTTTCATGCAAGTAAGCTTTTTCTTTGTCTATCTTCTTCATTCAATTGAGTTTTTCTAAGACTTGTTATATTCAGTTCTGATGGTTGGTGAGAGATTTGATAAAATCATTACAACAATACTTGGAAGGAATTTGAATTATTGTGATCAAACATATTTTAGGTATTGAATTACTGGTTGAATATATCAAATGGAGGTTTTTATACTGTGTTATGACTTTAGAGTTCTTAGTTATTTGCAAATTTTGGTTATCATGTGATTGTTCCCTAGAAACTAAGGTTTCTCTCATTCTGGACATAGTGAATTACAAGTCAAAAGCTTTTTGGGCTTGGTCATGGAAATTAGTATCTTAATCACTCAAATGGATACACAGGGAATATATTCATTGTCGAAAGAATGTCCAAATTTGCCCTCTGTAACCAACATCCAAATAGGTAGAGGAGTCCTAAACCATTTACATCTTTCAAGTTGTTTTATCTTTTCAAGTCATTAAGAATTTTCATTGGAGGCTTAGGTCTTGTCTTGGAGACTTTTTTTTTACTTGATGTGCTAATCTTGTAGAATGAGCATTTTATCCACTTAAATTGATCTTGATTCTAATTGATTTAGTAATCAAAAAATAAATCTCCATAGGTTTTCTTCTACACACATTTGTTAGTTTAGTGTTGAAGCTTATTAATGGTAAACTATGAAGGTAAGCATAAAAACTTTGGAGAAAATGTCGCTTTTTTTTTTCCCTTACCCTTTTATGTGTAGAATTATTTTAGGAAGATTGGTTATCCTGGGAAGTTTGCTTAGGTGCTTAATTAATATAAGTGCAAACTATGTTTTGTATTTATTTTTGGTCTTTTGCTCTAATGTAGGAAGTGATTTTGATAATTTCGTATTTGATGATTTTGAAATCAATCAGTTTCAAGTGAAATTACTTAAAGAAGAAGAATGTGCAAGTAATTTGTGAACTTCATAATCTTCTTTGGTAGTTTAGTACCTAAGATTTGGAAAGATAAGAAGATCAGTTTAGCCAATTTCATGTATTTCATTTTAAGTACTAGGTAAAAGTCACAGCACTTAGGCATTCATCAATATGCTGTAATTTTTATCAGCTCCTCCTCATCACTCTTAAGTATTTGATTTAAGACTTAAGTTAAGCAATAAACCCTTGGGCATTCGACCACATATTTCATTTTATTACTTCAACATTCTTTTTAAAATCACTCATAATTGCTTTAATCAAAATCAAATACTTCCTGTATCAATACTCACAATACTTTTAGTTAATTTTAAGCAATCTTTTTAGATGATTACAAGTTCATGAACATGGATAATACTACGTAGTCGTTTGGTTTATGCTATAATATTTTTATAATTTGAGCAATTTTTTCAATATGTCAGACATATTTTAATTTGTCAAGTGATTTCTTTATTTATTGTTTTGTTTATAAGAATTACTTAAGTTAATGATATTTATATAATTCTACTTTATATATTTGACATTTTGAATTAATAATATTTTTCTACAAATTAATTTTATAATAATAAAACAAATAGTTTACAATAAAAAATGTCGTTATTTTATATACAAAACATTTTATTCATTATCATGGATTAAAAAAGTAACAAGTAGTACATCGTGACATCAAGTGATTTCTTGGTACTTGGATCGTATACACATAGAGAGGGAGGTTTTGGGGTTACTAGAGAATTTTTTGTTACCAACATCGGCGGAGATAAGCTGCATAGCATACAAAACTTGAGTTCTATTTCAAGGTTCAGTAACTTTGAAGTTATCAGAGTACAGATGAACTTGATTGTAACCGAGATCATGGTTCAAACAAAATCATTGGAAAGAGTAACAGAGGCTTACAACTTTGGTGGGGAGAAGTTTATAAACTAGCTTACGTATTGCTTCTCAAGAAGGCTTGCACAAAACGCCAAGTCAAAGCGCTCTTCTGGAGGATCTCCAATGAAATCAAAAACTGCATCTGCGTTTAGGAAGTCCTCTTCAGCTGTGTAACTGTAACCAAATAATCCAGTGCGTAACTTGGTCACCAATGTATAGTGAAGAACAAACAACAACTTTGAAATCAAAATTATAGGATATAAATTGAGTTAAATGAAAGTTAGACCAGAAGAGGAAACATAAAAATATGATTTAGACAGTGGCCAAGTAATTTCCAGCCCTCAAAAATGACACATTGAGCATTATAAAACAAGGATTCTGACAAGAAAGCTCATTCTTAGTTCGTGAGACATTCCAAGGGTCTGAGATTATGTCTTACCTGATAACTTACTTCACAAATAAAGCTCTTTAGAACCGGACTCGCTTCTTATTTGAAAGTTCAGAGAAGTATTTCTAAGCTTTTCAGGTGGGGGTAATGTCTCCAAGGAAATTAAGGGCAGGGGGTCAAACAATCTGCTGGTAAGAGTAACTTACCCGCTCTTTGTTATGATACACTTCATTCCAGCAGCTTTGGCAGCTGCAAGACCAATAGCACTATCCTCTATCACCACACAACTGCAGAGATGAGAAACATTTGACTTTAATCTTGAAAAAGGTAACTATTTACTTAAATAGTTAAATGCAAATTATAGAGAAAGCTAAGAACGTAGCATTTGAGTTGTTATCAAACTGAAGCACTCAAAATCATGAAAAACACGCATCAATAACTCCATTCTGCATTGTATCTTATCTATGTTAAGCATATAATGCTAGCAGAAAGTTATTATCACAATTTACAAAGTACAACGGTGTATAGCACATGATGAGTACCTTGAAGGATCCACACCTAGTGTGCTGGCTGCTAATGTGTAGATGGCCTGTTTAAAACAAATAACAGGCTGTTATATATGAAAATGAATAATGAGGAAGAGTAACAGAAATTTTCATTCAGCTTTTTGCCACTAAAGAAGAACAGTTTCTTCTTTTAGCAGCTGGACTTGTCTGATTTTAAGTGTGATGGCATACCAATTTCAAATTTTCACTTGGAAATAATTGACGATAATCTATGTACAAGTGGCAAGTAGTGTGTAAGAACAAAGAACTGGAGGCAGATACTTTGCATATTTTCAGATATCTCAATAGAAAACCAAGAGGTGATGCAGACTATACTGGGTCAGGCTTTTTCCGAGGCACCACATCTCCTGCAAAGATCTTGATCTTTTCTGCTCGTTCAGGTCCTAGCAAAAATGAAACTATGGCAGACACCTGAAATCAATTGATATAGTTTGGCTACCACAATGAGAAGTGAATCAAAGAATCTGATCTGTAATCTCCAATATTATCAATGAACAAAGCCATAAACACAAGAATGTGGAAACTTGGTTATATGTCAAGAAATTTGAACATTTTAAAAAGGCTAATGCAAGAACAATATGCTTGGATCAAATTCGGTGATCAGTCTTTTCATTAATGTTTGTCAATAAGAGATGTAAAGTACCAAAGACGATATACGAAAGCAAATGTGATGTACCAAAGACGATATACGAAAGCAAACATGCAAATTTAATAACAAAGAGAAAACGTGCAAATTTGATAACCATCTGTTAGTATTGTTCGCAAAACTGAAGAAATTGTTCTGGATATAATAGTCGTGGAACCTGGTTATGCCTACCGCCTTCTCATTGGATGTGCTGCAGACAGCAACTGGGACACCTTTTCCCAATGCTTGATCAATAAGCCTGTATAAATTGGTAAGCCATATTACTCTTTTTACCTCATTTATATTTGCAGAACATGCAAGTGCTAAAAGGAAACCAAAACAATGTCTCTCCATATTATTACTCATTGACATGGGAGGGGAAACATAATGAGCTCAGGATTGCAAGTGGGAAACTAAAATGAGATATTATCTGCAATTTGAAATCTGCTTGACTATGAAGTCCACAAATCAAGTTTATACCGAGAACCATACAAAGCGAGGTAACAGGCATCACTGGCAAGGGACTGTTATTACTTGATTAACTGATTAGTCAGGACGAAAATTTTAATGAGTGATCAACCAGTGTGTTGGCTGAAGAGATGCAGCCAAAGGAAGCTTGAATAATTAACCACAGGAATGAATGACAAGGAGTTCAAAATATGAACATATGATGCAAAAGACAGACTTGGCAACTCCAGGCCGAAGAGGTAGCAATTTCTTCTCTATAAGGTCCATAAACAACTCAGTCTTTCTTTTATGAAGTGAAACAATGAATTCCTTTCTTTCTTCTTCACCCTTTGGAGCCTTTTCAGGCCAACTGGTACGGTTAAAGTAGGCCGTCATCCTGCAAATAACAGAAATAACCCAATTCAAATATTACACCTTTATACGTTACCTAGTGCTCCAAAGCACACATTCGCCTACTGTAGTTGCAGACAATTCGTTAGACTTGTTGGAAAAATAATAGTCTGATAAATACTTAAGTACTATTGCGATAGAATTTTATACTTACCTCTTGCAATGAGACATTATATGACTATTTATAGAATTAAAGTCACTTGATGTTAGAATACAATGAAGGAAACACCTCCAATAAATATAATATAATTTGCATAACATTAAAAATTGACCAGTTTTGCCTTTATTTCATGGTAATTCTCTTTAGCTGACTCCAAATGACTCAAAGTTAGATTCATTTGAATCTAGAAACATATAACTGTAAAACAACTCTTAAATCACCTAATTCAATTAAACTTTGACTATTCAACTATTCCATCAAATTTGCTTAAGAGTTCCAAAAGTCAAATTTATTTCCATAAGATTGATCACTGATACAATATGAAACAGCTACACACAGTGACCGATCAGAAAGATTTACCTTTCTTTCCCACCTCCAATTTTGAGCAAGTCGCCATACAAATCCACATCCCAAGTAACACCTAATTCTTTCTGTTCAATCAATCAAAAATGATATCAACACAGGAATCATAAACCGAATCATCAAGTTATTTTCACAGATTAGGGTATGGATATATTAGGACTATATCAAAACCCGCCCCAACTATACAAATATTCAACAAGTTTATTCAATAGCAGCACTTTAACGAAGTAGCTACAAGATCCATAACAAACAAACATTACCACCACCACCAGATAGCAAAAAGTAATCAAGGCAACGAGCATTGCACACTACGTACTTCGTTAAAAGTATCATTGAAGGAGACCCTGTGCCCATCTTTCTCAGTATCAACAAGCACACCATCACAGTCAAACAATAGAGCAGCAGGTAGAAGAGAAGTCATGCAAATGACCCTGCTAGAAAAAACTCTTGTCTTGCTCATTGCCTTGGTAATCGCTGTAGTTCCAGGAACACATATCTTGGCACCCAACAGTGAAGAACATAAATTGTTCCTTTCATGGGGTCTAGAAAAGGGACTCTTCGTTTCAGAGAGCCGGGTTGTTGTTGAAGAAGAAGAAGAGGAAGAGCAAGAAGAAGAAGAGAAAGGTGTAGCTAAGGAAAGAGAAATGGTCGTTGAAGCCATGGCTAGAAAGCTCTACTCTTTCCTTCACAAAGCACAGATTTTTATGGTCTTTTTAACGGTCTTTTGGCCACCTAGAGTTATCCAACATTTCCATTAGCGCCACAAGTGCTTCCTTTGTGCGTATTTGCGTTATCGGATATCGAATGCTCAATTGGGTTGGGTTTGTGTTAGGATTTTGGGTATAAAATTGTAAAAGCCCAAATGAAATTAAATTCTCTAATTTTCGGTGGAAGGGTACAACGAAGGTACGAGGCATTGATTTCTTCTATGGAAGGACACTGAGCGAGTTCGGACTTCGGAGTTAGGGTGTATAACGATGAAGCGATTTTTCAAGCCAATAGAGAAGGATGGATCTGCGAAGAAGCCATCATTCTCATCCGGTGAAGTAGATGGTGAAAAGAAGGAGAAAATTGTGTCTGAGTTGGAGGAGAACGGTGAGCCGAAGAAAGAACCTTTGAAGTTCGTCACTTGGAATGCTAATAGTTTGCTTCTTCGTGCCAAGAACAACTGGAATGAGTTCTCCAAGTTTGTTTCTGGGCTTGATCCTGATGTCATTGCATTGCAGGTGATTGATCTCTTTGTCTCTCATGAAGTTTATAAGTTGCCCTTTATCTTATGAAGAATCTGGTATGGAGGAAAATTTTCACCTTCATCGAGCTTTTGGCGATATAGTTTTGGTACTTGTTGGGTCGTCAAAGATGCATTCTTTATTTTTGGTAACATCAAAGTTGCATTCTTTATTTTTGGTAACATCAAAGTTGCATTCTTATGTGTGAATGGAATTGAATGCCGGTTATTTGATCATGAAGGCGTGTATTGGACCTAGAGCTAGCTCCGATTGTATATTGGGATAGTAATATGGTGCCTTTTGTGTCTTATGTTTGTTGTGCCACTTTCTTCATTGTTTTCGTCCCATGTTATATTTGGGACAGTGTGTGCTTTTTGCATGAGAATGGAGATTAATCCGTCATTGTGTTTCTGTCAACAAGTAATCTGAATTTAGTGTATCCTGGTTGGTAAGTAAGAAAGAAACTAGCTAACTGTGGCAGAAATGGTAGGAAGTAAGGATGCCTGCTGCTGGCTCAAAGGGTGCACCTAAAAACCCAGGAGAGATAAAAGATGACACAAGTTCTTCCCGTGAAGAAAAGCAGGTATAACTTACTTGTATGATGATATTTGAATTTCATTGACAAAATATCATGTGAACTTGTACCTAATTATGATTTCTGACACAGTTTGGTCTTCCATTTTACCTTCGAAACATTGCATGCTTGACTGGATCTTGTTCTGACAACAAACATTATTTTTGTAAGGAATGAATCTTCTATACTTGATACGTTTTCTTACTGGCAAAGTTGGCCCCTTAAGGCATTTGATTTTGAAGAATAGTGTTATTGCTATAAAATTAAGGAAATATAAATGCTTATCTAATTCAAATTTGATTTGAATTTAGTTGGATTCTTCATCTTCTTAGGTATTTGAGTTTGGTTCTAAGCTCAATATGATTCTTTCCCATCTAAACCTTCTATCTCTAGATGTTTTCATCGTTAAGTTTTTTGCAATGACTGTTCCGACTGAGCTAAAAGGTCATGTTATTGACCTATTTTTCACTGTGACTAAATCTTCTATTTCTCCATTTTTGACAAAGGGTTTGAAAGTTGTTCATCCCGTGTTATTTTGTTTATTGTTTGTATGTTATTTTGTTCTATTTTTCTTTTATTTCATAATATACTTTATTGATTATCATTGTAATTGATGCTGGCTCTTCTTATATGTTTTGCAAATGAGTGATATTTCAACCTTATCTGCGGTGAACCTTATCATGGGTTAACTAGTGCAGGGCTCAACTAGCTTGCCACTTGATTGATAAAGATTTGTCTAAAGTATTTCTTCCTACTTCTATCCATAAACAGTAAAAATTTCTTCCTACATTTAAATTACTGTTATAGTTGCCATTATTAGAAACAGTCTAGAGATGAATTTGCTGATATTAACATAATTCTTCTTTAGAAAATGCATTCGATTGTTATTTAACCTGCTACCTGTGAAGAAGAATGCATATTTTAATACGTAAAAGCTCAAGCTTTTGTTATTTTCTTTTGTTTTTGTGTTGGTCCGTGCAGATATTGATGCGTGCTCTTTCAACTGCACCATTTGCAAATTATCGAACTTGGTGGTCCCTTGCAGATTCCAAGTATGCAGGGACCGCACTCTTTGTGAAGAAGTGTTTTCAACCAATAAAGGTCACTTTTTCCCTCGATAAAACTGGTAGGTTGTCAGTAATCCTTTCCTGTGTGATTGTAATTCAAGATGTTTCCCTCATATGGGTGCATTACTTGTTCAGCCGTTCACATCCCATCTTGACTACCATATTTTCATTTTCTATCCTCTGACTCAAAATCTGCCCCATAAATTGGAACACATTTTGGGAATTAGCTATTCTAACTAATATGGATAAATTTTCATAAGCAAACTTTGACCAACTTTACATCTAAGTTGATGAAGCACACTAGGTGCTTATATGTTTATTCCTCCCTATTGTCATCCCCTGCTATGGAGATTGCAATTGTATTGAGATAACATAGGAATATGAAAAAAGAAAGAGATTTGCAGACAAAATAGTTCATTCAATTGCTGGATGACTTTGCTAACTGAGAGATTTGGCTGTATGGATGATTTGGTTGATTCCAAGTGGCTTGTGAGTCGCTTGATGCACTAGCAGCCTTTTTGTCTTCATCTGAGATCCTAATAGTGGATAAATTGACTTGTTTTCTTTGAAAAAACCCTTAAATTTTACCCAAAGGAATTAAAGCTTAAATAGGCACACATTAGAAATCAAGATATGTATGCTTTCTTTAACTTACTTTTTTGTGTCTCGCTGATTTTATGTGTATGCCTGCATTTGGATATGTATAGCTTGGTTTCGTTTTCTCTGTTCTGCAGAGTTCTATTTGGTGGCAGCGGCTTATTCACGTCCTTTTATTGCTAGCTTCCAAACATGAACCAGATGGTCGTGTAATTTTAGCTGAATTTGAGACATTTCGATTGTTAAATACATATGCACCAAACAATGGTTGGAAAGAGGAGGAAAATTCATTCCAAAGAAGAAGAAAGTGGGATAAAAGGATGCTCGAATTTGTTGTCCAGCCATCAGAGAAGCCTCTTATTTGGTGCGGCGATCTAAATGTTAGGTCAGTATTCCTTTGGGTGAGAGGAGAGAATGTAATATCTATTCTTCCAAATCTAATGCTTGTTACATATTTGTTGAAGTTAAGAATCTGATTACTAATTGTTTGACCCAGTGTCCTCAGTAGCATATTGTTGTCTCATTCTTTGTATGTTAACATAATATAGTAGATTAAATTGGGGTCATGTTTCAAAACCCCTTAACTTTACAGTTTCTCTACTTGGGCAAAAAACTTTTGCACAATTAAATGTTCTGAGCAATTGTAGTATATATGACCTTCAAGATGCATCATTTTTGTAATATGCAGCCATGAAGAAATTGATGTAAGTCATCCAGAATTTTTCAGTGCAGCTAAGCTCAATGGTTATGTTCCTCCAAATAAAGAGGTAATTTTCATGTCTGGATGTGATTATGGCCTTCTTTATATACATATGTTTCATGACATGGATGATTTGAGTGCCTTATATCATGGAAAAATTATTAGCACATGAGAGAGTGAGCTGATCCAATGAGAATGGTTGTTTCCTGCTTGGTGTTTGAAATAATTTAATGAGACCTCCTTGTGTGATGGTACAGTATCAAACTTTAGCGTTTGGAAAGGGCTACAGAAGAATTGGGGACCTAGGTAGTCTAAGAATTGATGTACTGAGTTCGGACTCTTCAGTTTTAGCAATGACATGCTTGTTATGCTTTTGCGGGTGGTTATTACTTCTCCATCGTTTTCTATGATGCATGTGTTGTGGGTTCAAATCTATACCTTTTACCCAATGATCACTGACAAAGGAAGCATTTGCTTGATGTTAACATTCAGGACTGTGGACAGCCAGGTTTCACGTTGGGTGAGAGGAAACGCTTTGGTGCCATACTAAGAGAGTGTGTGATTGTTTTATTAACTTTGGATCTCTGATTTCAGTTTTCATCCGGGCTTCTGAAAACGGTTTATTAAGCTTCCCCAAGACTTAAAGCCGTCATGACAGCTTTTACTGACAAATATTTTATAAAATCATGTTTTAGGGGTAAGCTGATAGATGCATATAGGCATTTACACACAGAGAAGGATATGGAACGAGGCTTCTCATGGTCCGGTCACCCCATTGGAAAGTAAGGAACTGGCAAATATGGCTCAGCTTATATAAAAAACGTTGGCATAAATAGATCAAAAGGAACATGACTTTGGACATTTAGGATGATGAACTATACCCTTGATATGGCACCAGTTAACATCTTTAAGGAGTTACTTTGTCATATTCCATACCCATTAAGTTATGTCTTGATGATTGGCTTTTGATTCAGGTATCGAGGGAAACGAATGCGTATCGACTATTTCATAGTTTCAGAGAAATTCAAGGAGAGGATCGTTGTATGCGAGATGCATGGCCGAGGGATTGAATTGGATGGTAATACTAACGTATACCATTTCCTGATACCAGTGGTTCTGTCTGTTAGTATTGCAAGTTCAGATTTTCTTCTTCTTTCATTAGAAATCTGTCGATCCTTAGCTTTTAACCCATCCTGTTTTTCTCTCTGTGTCAACTTCCAGCAGAACTGCACAGGTTTTCTTACTAATCTTGTACTGTATGTAACAGGTTTCTATGGAAGTGACCATTGTCCTGTTTTCCTGGAACTCTCACCATCCTTTCCTGGTTCTAACCAAAGCTAATTCTCTGTCATAACTACTAATGAATGTCTAGTCTGTAAATGTATTATTCAGTTACACTCATTTTGTGAAGATTCCAGCTAGAACTTTATTATAGCTAATGAATGGAACTTTCTGCCTTGAGATTCCTTATTTTGCTAATGGGAGAAACATAATTTGTATAGTCTTATTTGACCATGTTTGATATTTGTCAGGGCTGACAAATTGACTTGTCCTGAATCAACAGGCAAAAGCCCAAGTTTACCGGATTTGGGCCCGATTCAGGAGGGTTAGGCCCAAATTCCAATTCGGCCGCTTCATTTTGACCAAAAGCCTCATTTTAATCTTCTTAATTCAATATTTTATCATTAATTTTTTTTATTATGCAAATAAAAGGTTAATATTTGCATTTTACATTAGATTTTTTTAATTCTTAAAGGTAGATTGTTATGATAATTAACATTCATATGCAAGTTTATATTGATTATTAGTTTATACATATTAAATAGATATTTGGAAGCGATCATTTTACTAGTTAAAGATGAGACTGTACGTTATTGGACCTTCTCACACTTCCCGTGCCAACAAGATTTTTACTAAATTGTCGTTGTTGTACATATTAAACAGATAAATGTAATAAATATGAATCATATGTAGGCAACAGAATCTTATATAAGAAATAAATAAATACTACAAATTTAAGTATGAATTAGGATTAATCAAAAGCACTTAAAAAAATAATACTCTACAATATTAAAGTTTTAAAATATTTTATTTTGAGTTTTAAGTTTGACAATTTAGTTCAGGATTAATTTAAAATTAAAGGTTAGGTTTCAAATTAGGTTGAAACATAAATTAGATTTAAAAAATGATATTTTATTTAAAATCCAATTGAGTTTTGGAAGTTAGTCAAACTTAATTTGATGTTAACCTGATCAGTATAAATGATAATTGCTATTATTATAAGTTTTGACTTAATGTATGTATAGTTTAATACAGTGCTTTCTTCAAAAAAACTTTAATACAGTGCATTTTTTATTTCTACTTTTTAATGGACCAATCCATATGGACTTCTTTACATGAAAGATAACGAGGCATTTTTGATTTGGTCTTTTTGGAGGTTGTGGTTGGGATGGAACTTAACCATTTAATGAAATTGGAATCTCCAAGTTTATAAATCAATAATAATTAACTATAAAAAAAAACTTAACTGATTTGACTGATTCAATCATAAAATTTTTAAATATTTTAACTTTTTGTTCAGTCTATTTAATAACAGATCAATTTATTAAATAAATTTTTATTTAATAATTATTTTTTCAATTAAACTTTAAAATTTTTAATAGATATTAGTTATATTTCAAATTATTTAATTTTATTCAATATTTAGTTGATTTTTTGACAGTTTAATATCAGTTGAACCTTTTAAACTTCTTATCTTTTAGGTTTAATTTCTGATCCGAGTTTTAAATCAATGATAATAATGCTCAAGGATGTCAATTGACTAGCCCAGGTGGGGCCTTGGTTGGATGGTCTGCAGCCTAGCCCATCTTTATTAAAAAATAAAATGGCATTGTTTTTGTTGTTCTGGTCAATCCTGATCAACTCAGGTCAAAATCGGATAAGATTGAACCAAAATTGACATTCCTAATCATCCTAGCCTTGCTTTTTAATAAAAAACAAACAAATAAATAATCTAATCATCATAATTAATTACTAATTGTAGTTAGATGAGCATTCTTTTATTTTCACATTTATATGTGGATCTACCGGAAATAATCTCTCTACTATGTAGGGGTAAGGATGCGTACTATCAGACCTCTCCAGACCCAGCTTCATTGTGGAATTTCAGATTGGGTGTGATAATGATGATGATGAGATGAGCAATTTTTTAATGAAATAAAGGAAAAACTGATATTTCAAGATGAAGAAGAAATGAAAATTTTATGCCTGTTTTTTAATTTTTCTGAAAGATGAAGTTATAAATTATACATAATTGTGGTCCAAATGAAGTTATAAATTATACATAATTGTGGTCCAAATGAAAATGTTCTTTTACCTTATCTAAGAAATAAACAACAAATACAAAATGCCACGCAACTCGGATCCACCGAGGCCTTAAATTTGATAAGGAGATCACTCGAATTTGGATATGACAAAGACCGAATAATTTTAATCTAAAGGTCCTTCTTTTCTCACCAAATGACAACAAATGACAACCCACTGTTTTCTCTAATAATTGCCTTATAAAGCATAAACCTTGTCTTTTGTTGTTTTGAAAGATACACTATTCCTCCCTTTCCTTTCATATCAATCTCATTTTACTTGCCAAATTTGTATATTTATTAATTAAAGAAAATTGAAATGTCTTTAATAGTTATTAATTAAAAAATATTTTTTAATTTCAGGTTCATTCTTAATTTTTATAGGCCCTGAGAAAAGTAAAAAACGTTCTTACTTTTGTTTATTTTTGGGCCCTCGTATAGAATAAAAATAAACAAAATATATGTCTTTTTGTTATTATTGAGATCAAAAGTAAGCCCTATTTTGTTTTATTTATAAAAATAAAAATAGGTCATATTTTATTATTTATAAAAATGGGTCTTGGACAGATGCCCATCCTACTCTTGCCTAGGGCCAGCTCTGTTTAATTTTTATATGGATCATTAAAAAATAACCTCTCTATTCGTTAAAGATAAGACTATGTACTATTAGACATCTTCAAATCGTATAAACTAGTGAAATTTCTATTATATTGTTGTTGTCAATATTGTTAAATGTATGGATTTATTTTTAAGGTTTTAACAAAAGAAATACGTGTTTATATAACTATTCTGATAAGTATAAAATATTAATCAATATATAATAAAAATAAAAGCTTATTTATACATAAATAAGCTTGGTATAAAAGTTGCTTTTATAAAATTTAAATCTTTATTTAAATTTTAATCAAATATTTGCATTGACAATTAAGATTAATTGCTTAAAATTAAGTTGGAACTTTATAAAAAATAAAAAGGAAATTCAATATGTCAGACATTTCAAAAAGTGTTATTTTGTTTTAAACATATTATATTTAATTAAATTCCTATAATTATTTATATGGAAAACTTTTCTATTAATAAATTATATTAAAATAATTTAATAAAATTTTAAAAATAGTATTAAAAGTTTACATTCGATCGCACCGCCGTCGTTGCTGGTGGTTCCGCCGCTGCTTGGATCATTCCTGTGGGCCTTGGTTAACGGTGGCCCACCACACATCTGATTCCCAGAGCGGCCAATCAACTCTTTATTTTATTTAATTTTATTTCTTTTTTTATCGCATATTATTTCCTCTGGTACGTAGTATGATCCACTGCGAACAGAGACTTGACGTGTCACTCTCTGGTTGGTTATCCCGTGGACCCCGGTTGACTGCAGTCAACAGTCAAAGACTAAGGTGAGAAATTAGCAACTTGTAGGGAAACTAGATAAGAAAAATCTAAAGTACAAGGGCCAAATGATAAATATAGAGAAAGGGCTGAACTGAAGGAACGCATTAATTCGCATCCAATCCCATTTGGGAGGAATTTGGGGAAGAAAGAATGGCAGAAGCTGTAAATATATGACAAAACCGCTGTCATTTCCGTAGTCTTTTCCCAAACCCAGAACAAAAACCCCACTACAGAGTCACTTGCAAAACCGCTCTGCCTCTTGAGTTTTTTTTTAACCTCTCTGTAATAAACAGAGCATACAAATACAAATAGAGACAGAGACCAAACCAAACAAAAACACAATCTGAAATTGAAACTGATAATGGAAAAGTAGGAATGAATCAGAGTATCTGATAAGTCTTTTCTTTTCTCTTCTTCTACTTCACTTCTCTGTTTCTCTCTCTCTCTCCCTGAAAATGGAGTTTGTGTGAGAGAGAGAGGAAATAGGAGTTTGAATCTCTGCTTCTAGATGGCCACTTCCGGCGGGTTGCCGACGGAGGTGACGTCGCAGGAGGTGTTTCAGTGGCTGAAAAACCTACCTTTGGCGCCCGAGTTCCACCCAACTCTGGCGGAATTTCAAGATCCAATTGGCTACATTTTCAAGATCGAGAAAGAAGCTTCCAAGTACGGAATCTGCAAAATCGTGCCTCCGGTTCTCGCGGCTCCCAAGAAGACTGCAATTGCTAACCTCAACCGTTCACTTGCGGCGAGGAATGGGTCCTCTGACTCGAAATCGTCACCCACATTCACGACTCGGCAGCAGCAGATCGGTTTCTGCCCCAGGAAGCCGAGGCCAGTTCAAAAACCTGTTTGGCAGAGTGGTGACTACTATACTTTTCAGGAATTTGAAGCTAAAGCCAAAGCATTTGAGAGAAATTACTTGAAGAAATGGTCCAGGAAGGTTCTCACTCCTCTGGAGATCGAAACCCTATACTGGAAAGCTACTGTCGATAAGCCCTTTTCCGTTGAGTATGCAAACGACATGCCGGGTTCAGCTTTTTCGGTGAATAAAAGTAGAGAAGGAGGTTTGGGAGAGGGGTTGACTGTTGGAGAAACAGAGTGGAATATGCGAAGTGTCTCGAGGGCAAAAGGGTCATTGTTGAGGTTCATGAAGGAGGAGATACCTGGGGTTACTTCTCCTATGTTGTATATAGCTATGATGTTTAGCTGGTTTGCGTGGCATGTGGAGGACCACGATTTGCACAGCTTGAATTACTTGCATACAGGCGCTGGTAAAACTTGGTATGGCGTGCCTAAAGAGGCTGCGGTTGCATTTGAGGAAGTAGTTCGAGTTCATGGGTATGGAGAAGAGATCAATCCGCTTGGTGAGTGTGTAATCCCATAATTTCATGATTCATTGCTAGCTTCCCCTGTTTTTCGGTTTTCCCTGGTTTACTAAAATGTCGATGTTGATACAATTCATGGGGTGTTTAGAGATGTTTTTGATTGTAATGGTGATAACTGAACCAGTCTGGATTGCTGGTATGCTCTTTTAGATCCGTTGTTGAACAATGTGAATTGCAAGAGTAGTGGGGATGAGTCATTGTTATAGATACCTTAAGGTATATATTGGACTCACTACTGAATTCTTACGATCGAACTTCTGGGGTGAAGTATATATTGAGTAGATATCTGGACACTTCTTCTGCAGGGGTTTGTATTATTTTGTGAATTGCGAGAAAAATGTGGGGCACTTCTTTTATATTCACCACTAATATTTCATTTATAGAGTATAAGAATTATCCTAGAATGAACGGTCCATTGTGATAAGGCTACTTGGTGATTCCTATGATACCTTTTCCTGTTTGATTTAGAATATGAGCAAATTAAGTTTAGGGCCTGCAGTTAAGTTTAGGGTCCAGACCCTATACTGAATTGTCTATAATTATATTTCTCTAGCTACTACAATAGCCACTGAAGTGTATCTCAACTCAGCAGGGAGCTAATTAATTGTCTCTAGTTACTACAATAGCTACTGAAGTGTATCTCAACTCAGCAGTGAGCCCTTCCCCCAAGGGTACGGTTGGGTCGGCTTATCCCCCTCCGACTGTAAACCTAGTTACCCTCAAAAAAGAAAATAAAGGAAAACTATGGTAGCCACTTTGGCTGTCATTTGTTGACTTATAGTGAATTGATATAAGCTTAAGGAGCAGCCCTCGTTCTGCATGCTCATTTTCTCAGTGGGCAACTTTCTTTAACTTATAGTGAATTGATATAAGCTCAAGGAGCAGCCCTCGTTCTGCATGCTCATTTTCTCAGTGGGCAACTTTCTTAGTTAAAGAATTTATCGCTGCTTGTCCTTTTCTATTTCACAAATTACTATTTTTGATTCTAGTTATTGATTGTGATTGGCTTTTTGTAGCATGCCTTGTACTGCTAGTACTTTGTTAGGTATTAGTGTGTCTGATAGAAAATATCGGAGTCTTGTTTTCTTTTTTGCTCTGTTGCTCTGATTTAACTATATAAAAACATGATTGTTGACTTCATTTTTGCTGCAACATAAACAACTAACTGTAGCTTTTACGTGCTCTCCAGTTACATTTGCTGTTCTTGGTGAGAAGACTACAGTTATGTCACCCGAAGTATTTATCAGTGCAGGTGTACCTTGCTGCAGGTGCTTTTTCCTTTCTGTTTATTTGGCTTCTTTGTACTGTCTTCTAGTCTCTGCTAACTTGACATTCTTGTAATTAGTCTGTAATGCACTCAATATGCTTCTTGAAAATGTGACACTGTTGGTTTGAACTCATGTTCATGTGATATAATAGGGATAGTCGAATATGGGACGAAGGGGATACGTATTCATTGATGATGAGATTGCAGAGATTTATAATTTCATACTATGATCTCTCTTTGCTTCCTGTGGGTGGTAATGTGGTTAAACATGAATATGATCTTTGTACTTGAGTGTCTACGTAGTCTAACCATTGCATCTATTCAATCAGGTTGGTTCAAAATGCTGGGGAGTTTGTTGTAACCTTCCCCAGAGCCTATCATTCAGGGTTCAGTCATGGTAATACCTATATTTGCCAGTTTATTTCTTCTTTTGAGACATTGGAGACCTTTTGTTATTTTTATTGCATTTTCTAACTAGTGTAGATGCTTATTTTGTTAATGATTTTTAACTTTCAGGATTTAATTGTGGTGAGGCAGCTAATATTGCAACACCTGAATGGTTGAGGGTTGCTAAAGAAGCTGCTATTCGAAGAGCTTCAATTAATTACCCGCCCATGGTGTCTCATTTCCAGTTACTTTATGATCTTGCTCTAGAATTTCGTACAGGGTATAGTTCATCAATATTTTTGCTTTATTTGAATGATGAATCCATGGTTCGTTAGCATTTTCACTTTTCTTTTTATCATCGAATTAGTAATAACATTCTGTTTAAGGCTTGTTGATTTGCAAGACGTCCCCCTTATGTAGTTAGATCTTGTTTTCTGGCTAAAATTTTGTACAGATTGTTTAAAATCTAGTCATATGTAGTCAAATTTGAAATCCATTATAGTCCAGCTGATTGCATAACTTTTCGTTGGTTTGAAATTTCTATTCTACCTTTGTGAAAGATATCAGGTAAGTGTGATGGGCGTTTGTGATTGTGTCACATTTTTAATTCCTTCTGTTTACTGTTTTTGACATGATGTTTCAATTAATTTTGCATTTTAACTTGACTCAAAAAAAGAAAAGTTCCAATTGGAAATTGTTTAAATCGCATAAGCCTTCGGCAGAACTCCTAGTCGAGATACTTGCACATCCAAAGTTGCTGCAGTTCTGTTTGATTCTAAACCGCCAATGCTTATTTCTGGTTTTCACCTTGCAGACCATCTGTAAGTATCAATCTAAAGCCTCGGAGTTCTAGACTCAAAGATAAGCAAAAGGGTGAAGGTGAAACACTGGTTAAAGAACTATTTGCAAAGAATGTTATTCAGAACAATGAGCTGCTTCATATTCTTGGAAAAGGTTCTTCAGTTGTGCTGCTTCCCCAAACTGCTTCAGATATTTCTGTTTGTTCAAAATTACGTGTTGGGTCACAGTTAAGGTTGAACCCCTCCTTTGGGTTATACAGTCGCAAGAATTTTGTTAAATCCACAAAAGGTTCAGTTTCTGATGAAATCGTATCTGATAGTGATCTTGGAATGACTCAAGTAAAAGGATTTTTTTCCTTGAAAGCAAAGATTGCTTCTTTGTACGAAAGGAGCAACTTTTCCTTGTCAGATGAAAGGGGCAATAGTACGACATACACTACCAATGGAGACAATGAAAGAGAAAGTGCGATCCATGGTGATAAGTTGTTGGATCAGAGACTATTTTCATGTGTCACTTGTGGAATCTTGAGCTTTGACTGTGTTGCTGTTATCCAACCAAAAGAAGCAGCTGCTAGATACCTCATGTCAGCTGATTGTAGTTTCTTTAATGATTGGATCGTTGCTTCTCGAGTAAATAGGGATGGGCTTGCTTTTGCCAGTGATAATCCAAAAACTTTTGAGAATAAATCCTTGACAAGTAGGTTACATGGAGAATCTTCTTATTTTTGCGTACCTTTGTAACATGTTTAAACATTATATAGTCTGTTGGTAGCAATTACAAAATTTTACTATACTGATTTTGCATTAGTTGATTGAGAATATGTTTTGCATTTCTTTTAAGGACATTAAATGCCCTCAACAACACTATTTTTGATGATATTCAAACTTACTGGGTTCCTGCATTATTCATTTTTGAACCTATTTGGCAAGGGCAGTGATGGTGCAAGGGCGCTGTTCTCATTAAACTACTTGATGACATTGATTACTCTTGTATTATTTTAGTGTTTTTACCCATGCCACACATATTGTACCATTAAGAAGCATTTCTTTGTTTCCTTCCCATTGTAGATTCTGTGTCCTTTTGAGTGATTTCCTTACTGGCACTGGTTTTGAGCACATTTTTTGCCCTAAAAATTCCAGGATTGGTAGACAAGAATGCAGCAGATGGTTTATTTAATGTTCCCCTTCAGTCTACTAATTGCCAAGTTCAGATGGTAAATCAAAGTATTGGAGTGCCTTCTGCTTCTGCAACACAGAAAGAGGCTTCTTCACTTGGCCTTTTAGCTTTGAATTATGCGAACTCTTCGGACTCAGAGGAAGATCAGAATGAGAGAGAATTTTCTAAAGATGGTGATATAGTTAACAGGATGCCTTATTCATCAGAAAGTAAATATCATGGTCAAAATTCAACTCTGACTTCTGTTAAGCGAGAGTTTATTGATTTTGGCACTGATAGTGTACCTCCATCCCATTCCAGAGTTGATTATGAGGATGAGGTTGCCTTGAAAACTCATGATGGCCATGCTGATCATAGACTCACCAAATTTTGGGAAATAAGTGACCAGACTCCAGAGTTTTCTGTTGAGTCTGAAACCAATAGTGCTGCTTGCAGGGAAACAAATGTTTTGGAGGGCAAGTTAAAAGATTCCTTAGTAAAGCCACATAAAAAGGCAAATTGTATCCCAGCGGTCTTTGATGCTGAAAAAGCAAAGTTTAACTCACCAACAGAGCATGCAGATCCATCATTTGGTCAAAGATCTGATGAAGACTCTTCTCGAATGCATGTTTTCTGCCTTCAACATGCTTTAGAAGTGGAACAGCAACTCCGTCCAATTGGAGGAGTGCATATATTGCTTCTCTGCCATCCAGGTGTGTTGCGATATTATGATCTCATATTTCATATATAAAATAAATATGTCATTTTGTTTTTTGTGGCCTCTTTTTTAATTTGTGTTTAACGGATAATGAGTAGTGAAGTATGACTGGTTTAAACAGCATAGTGGATTATTGGTAATTTTTGTTATTTAATTGGATGAACTTTGTTGTTTTTCTCCAAACTATATTATCCTAGTTTCTGTTGTTTACGTTATTCAATACATGGGGTTTGCCAAAAACATTTGCAGAGTATCCCAGGATAGAAGCTGGAGCAAAATTGGTGTCAGAAGAGCTGGGAATTGATTATCTTTGGAGTGAGAGCAATTTTACAGATGCCACTAAAGATGATGAAGAGAGGATACAATTAGCTTTGGATAGTGAAGATGCCATACCAGGGAATGGGGATTGGGCTGCAAAGTTGGGGATTAATCTCTTTTACAGTGCGAACCTCAGTCGTTCTCCTCTTTACAGTAAACAGATGCCATACAATTCTGTCATATATAATGCTTTTGGCCGAACTTCTCCAGTTAGCTCTCTCTCAAAGTATAATATTAATGGAAGGAGGCCTGGCAAGCAGAAAAAAGTGGTGGCTGGGAAATGGTGTGGAAAAGTTTGGATGTCAAATCAAGTTCATCCTCTTCTGGCAAAATGGGATTGTGAAGCACAAGATCAAGAACATGAACAGGAAAGGAATTTCCATGGGTGGGCTATATCTGATGAAAAGCTTGAAAAGAATCCACGAAGTACCAACAGAAAAGAAACCGATTCAGTCATTAGAAAGTACCGGAGGAAGCGGAAAATGAGAGCAGAGAGCAGGTCTATTAAGGAAGGGAAATATATGGAGACTGAAGCTGTAGCTTCAGATGATTCAATGGAGGATAATTCTGATAAGAAGCATTCAATGATTCATAGTTGGAACAAGAGAAAGTACATGGAGAGAGAAGTTTCATATGATTCATTGGATGATATTTCTCATCGGTACTTGGGTAAATTTCATAGAAGTAAGCAGGCCAAATCTATTGAAAGAGATGATAGTGTTTCAGAAGATTCACTGGAAGATAACTCTCAGCAACAATTCAGTAGAACTCTTAGAAGCAAGCAAACTAAACCTATTGAGAGGAAGATGGCTGTTTCTTGTGGCTTAGTGGAGAACAATTATCACAAGCCACATAGGAAATTTGCTAGGAGCAAGCTAGACAAATGTGTGAAGGCATGTGAAATTTCCGATGATTCACAGGAAGATTATAGTGGTCAGTGGGAGGAGAGGATCTCCAGAAATATGCATACACGACATTTTGAGACTGAAGATGCATTATCAGATGATTCACTTGAGGAGAGTTCTCATAGGCTTCATGTGAGGGCTTCTAGAAGAAAACAAGCAGATTATATGGATAGAGAAACTGTGATTTCAGATGATTCTAAGGAGAATAGTTCCCGTTGGCAGAACAGAAGATTTTCCAAAGGCACACAAGCCAAATATACTGAGAGAGAAGATGTTGCATCAGATGATTTACTGGAGGAAAGAAATTATCAGCAGCTCAAGAGGTTCTCCAAGAGCAAGCGAGCTAAAGTTATTGAGATGGAAGATGTGATATCAGATGATTCTCTGGGAAACAATAAGCATCAACAGAGCAAAAGGATTCTAAAAAATAAGCTAGCCAAATTTATTGAGAGGGAACATTCAGTTTCTGATGAGTCGGCAGAAGAGAATACTAACCAGTTGTTTAGAACAGCTTCTAGAAACAAAAAGGTGAAGTTTGTTGCAAGGGAAGATGCAGTCTCAGATGATTTTCTAGTGGATGATACTCTTGAGCAGCCCAGGAGGATCCCAAGAAGTAAGAAGGCCAAACTCATTGAGAGGGAAACTGTAGTTTCAGATTATCTGCAGGAGGATAACAATCAACGGCATCTTAGGAGAACTCCTAGAGGTAAGCGAGCCAGCCTGATTGAGAGAGATGATGCAGCATCTGATGATTTGTTGGAGGAAAATTCAGAGCAGCAGTCCAGCCGGATTCTTAGAAGCAAGCAGAACAAGCAGTTGACTCTTCGCCAGTTGAAACTGGAAACTTCTCAGCTGATGAAGCAAGGAATGTCTCGGTTAACAAAGAAAGATACCCCTAAGTCAATCAAACAAGAGAGGCAAACAAAACAATGGACATCACGGATTCGAGATGCTAGAAATAACAAATCTAGACAGATTAATCCTCAAGTTGAGGAAGAGCTTGAAGGAGGACCTAGTACGCGCCTCAGGCAAAGACCTTCGAAGTCAAAAAAGTCAGACACAAACCTAAAAGAGAAGCAGCAAAAGACCAAGAAAAATGTAAAGTGTGCTTCAGTTGTGAAGGCTCCAGCTGGCCGCAAGAATCGCAAAGTCAAGGGGGAAGGAGAAGAATATCAGTGTGATATTGAGGGATGTGCCATGAGCTTTCGCACAAAACAAGAGCTTGCAGTGCATAAAAGGAACATTTGCCCTGTCAAGGGGTGTGGGAAGAAGTTCTTCTCCCACAAATATCTAGTGCAGCATCGTCGAGTCCACTTGGATGACCGCCCCCTTAAGTGCCCCTGGAAGGGCTGTAAGATGACATTCAAGTGGGCATGGGCTCGGACTGAACACATTAGGGTTCACACTGGTGCTCGTCCTTACGTATGTGCTGAGGAAGGATGTGGACAGACATTCAGATTTGTGTCGGACTTCAGTCGCCACAAGCGGAAGACTGGTCACTCTGTAAAAAAAGGCAGGGGGTGATTCCTTACAAGGAAAAACCGTGTATTTAACATTGCTAATGAGACTCTTTGTCCTGTTGACAGGGTAGAACTAGGGCTAAAGATAGTGATAGGATTTCCCTGTAACTGTAATTCAGAGTAACCAAGTTGATTGGCTTTTGCACCGGCGGCCTCAATTGGGTCTTGCAAATCACTGCAAGTTGAGCAATTGATTGAACATTCAAACCGATTGATAATTCCACAATGAATGTCAATTCTAATTCTTATTTCAAGGTGAGACCTTGGAGTGCTTGATTGTGCAATTTAGTATCTGCAGGATAGTACGCAGTTGGAGAAACATTTCTAAGTTGCATTGCATGCTTTGTTCTACATCGTGTGCGTATTTGATGGGGATGGCATTTTTGCCGCTCAATTTGGAGTTTTAACGGATGAATTTTGAATTGATAGTAAGGCATTAATGGCATGAGTATAGCACTGTACTAGCTAAAAAATAGTTTGTTAGATAGTGATTTCGTACGGATCTTTATTCCCGATTGATATCAATCTTTTTGGCTATTATCGGGTGGTGTTTAAAATACAAATTTTATAATTGGACTAAAATGAAACTTTTCAAAAGTTGAAGGTCTAAAACCTTTTTAAAAAAAAAACTCTAAATGATACTTGTCTCTTTTCGACTCCTTTGTCGTCTCCAAGCTTTCCTACAGATCCATATGTCTCCGCTTGTCGTTACATGTGTCATGACCTAAATATCAACGCAACACAAATAAAAAGCTATCATAATTTACTATCATCATCAGGCATGCTATCAAGCCATACACACACACTATCTAGTCCATTATATATTGTCATTTTCTTATTTTTTAGAACAAGTAGAGCAACGAATAAAAACTAGTCATAGTAGTTATTATAACATCCTTCGAAGTCTGTTGTAACTAATGAGCTCAAGCTCTTGAGAGAGACTTGTAACAACTAAGTTGAAATTTAACAGAAAAATATAAGAGAAGAATAATAAGAGAAGACAAGAAGATATTTATCAAACTTATCTTTTCGCGGTTGCTCTTCATCGTGCTCCTCTTTTCTTCTTCATTTCCCTTTTCTCTTTTTTTCTCTCTCTCTCTCTCTGCCCTCTTCTCTGTGAGATCTCATCTCTATTGCTGGTTATCCTCCGCCTTTGATGAATTGCAGGTTTGTCTAATTGAATTGAGACTACAGTTAGATGATGATCATTTTACTCACAACTTTATTGGAGGATTGAAAGATGAAATTAAACACGCACTAATTATCATCAACCCACAGACTCTAGATGAAACTTATCATGTGTCGGAGCAAGAAGAGCTCAAGTTGGAGGCTACTATTCAGAAGATTAAATCTTGTTATTTCAAAACAGGTTATCAATGCTAAGAACTCTGCAAACAAAAAAGTGGAAAATCAAAATTCGGGGACACAATATGCGTTCAAAAAAGGGAAATGTTACAAATGTGGAGATAGATTTTTTCTTGGTCATAAAAGCAAGCCTAAGACTCTACATGCACTAGAAACAGAAGACAATGCTAATGCTGAAACTGCAGCTAATTGTGGAGCGCAGATAAATAAGATAATGCAAGGAGAGACTAAAGATGTTATATTGTATGCAATAATTGGATACAACACCCCAAGCACTATCGGAGTCAAAGGCTCATATGTAGGTAAACCATTGATCATACCAATTGATACTGGTGCTACCTATAGTTTTATAGACCCGAGGGCCATTCAAGATACTCCTATAAAACCTACCCCTATTTTTCCCTTATTAGTGAATATGGTAAATGAAAACAGAACTGTTTATAGGTTGGTGTATGAGATTTCGACTTGGAAAATGCAGGGAAATGAATTTACATTCAATTTCAAATCATTAAAATTGGTGGGATGTGATATGGTGTTCGGAGTTGACTGGTTGAAAACTATAAGTCGCATTACTTTTTATTATAACAGCCTTGCATTGAGGTTTGAAGGGAGGAGTACTCCTATTAAGCTTAAAGGGATTGATGAGACTGCTACCATTAAGATGGTTAGTACTGAATTGATAGATAGAATGTTGAAAAAGGGAGAAATGGAATGGATAGCCTATGTTAACTTTATCGAATCAAAACTTGTAAAACATACCATTCTAGAACCGATACAACAACTAGTTAACACCTACATTGATCTTTTCAAATAACCAAAGACATTGCCACCCCAAAGAACCCTTGACCATAAAATTCCATTCAAACCTGAAAGCCAACTAGTGAACTTGAGGCCCTATCGATACCCTTATTACCAGAAAACTAAGATTGAGAGGTAGATAAAAGAAATATTACAAAACTACACAATCCAACCTCGCCAAAATCCTTTTGCTTCCCCAGTTTTACTTGTAAAAAAGAAAGATGGAACAAAGAGAATGTGTGTAAATTATGGGAAGCGAAATGACATGATAATCAAAGACAAATTTCCCATACCCATGATTGATGACCTATTAGATGAGTTACATGGAGCTACAATTTTCACAAAACTTAATCTTAGATCAGACTATCATCAAGTCAGAATGAATGTGGAGGATATCCCTAAAACTGCCTTTAGGACTTACCAAGGCCACTATGAGTTTCTAGTGATGCCTTTTGGCTTAACCAATGTACCAGCCACATTCCAATCCTTAATGAATGAAGTTTTAGCCCCTCTCCTCAGATTGTTTGTCTTAATCTTCTTTGATGACATTCTTGTCTATAGTAAAGATTTAGAGGAACTTAAAACTCATTTACCTTATGTGTTTGAAGAGTTGAGGAAAAATAAGTTGTATGTTAAGGTCAACAAGTGCATATTTGCAGAAACTTATGTGAAGTACATAGGGCATATAATTTCTAAAGATGGAGTTTCCAGAAACCCTGAAAAATTGAAGCAATGATTAGTTGGCCAATTCTTAACAACATTAAGTCCCTAAGAGGTTTCCTAGGCCTTACAAGGTTCTATCAAAACTTTATAAAGAGGAATGGCCAAATCAGTAAACCCCTGACCAATTTACTGAAAAGAGTCTCTTTCCAATGGAGTGGAGAAGTTACAGAGGCCTTCAATACACTAAAGAAGGTCATGACAAAGGCTCTAATATTGGCATTGCCAGATTTTACTCAACCTTTTATCTTAGAGATAGACACAAGCAATATAGGCATTGGGGCAGTTTTAATGCAAAATCCTTGACCCATAGCTTTTATGAGTAAAGCCTTGGTAGTTGGAAGTTAGGATTTATCCATTTATAAGAAGGAATTTTTGGCCCTCCTCATGGTTGTAGCAAAATGGAGACATTATTTAGAGCAAAGTCAATTTATCATAAAAACTGACTATAAAAGTCTTAAATATTTATTGGATCAAAAAATTACTAATCCTATACGGAAAAAAGGATTGCCAAAGCTTCTAGGGTTAAATTACAAGATCCAGTATAAGAAGGGAAGGGAGAATTGAGTTGCAAATGCTTTATCCAGGAGGTGGGAAGAACTTGAGGGGCAACCTACAGCTATAATAATGATTACTCCTACCTGGCAGACTAAAGTGAAAGAAAGTTATCAATATGATCCAGAGATGATTAAGTTAATTTAGGAAGCAAAAACAAGAGTAAAGCCATCTTAGAAGTATAGATGGGTTAAGGAGTTTCTAAAATACAAAGAAAATTTGTTGTGGGTTACTTTGGAACCTTAAGGAGACAACCCATAAGCAGCATTCGTGGGAATTTCATTAGAGGTCATTCTAGTATAATGGGAACTTATCAAAGGATGAAGTCAATGTTTTACTGGAAAGGATTGCATAGAGATGTTGAAAAGGTGGTTAAGGAGTGTGATGTATTCCAAAGAAACAAGGCAGAACATATGGGCTTACCAGGATTGTTACAGCCATTAACAATTCGTAAAGTTGCTCGGAGAGGTATCAATATGAACTTCATTGAGGGTCGTCCTAAATCTAAAGGAAAAAGATGTAATTTAGGTAGTGGTCGACATATTAACTAAAGGAGCACATTTTATGGAACTAGCATATCCTATTACAGCATCAACAAAAGCAAAGGAATATATACAGAACATTTATAAATCATGGATTACCCAGGAGTATAGTGAGTAACAGGGACAGAGTGTTAACTAGCAATTTTTGGCAAGCCTTATTCAAATCCTTGGAAGTCTTATTGAAGCTTAGCACATCTTATCACCCTCAAACCGATGGCCAAATTGAGAGAGTAAATAAGTGCTTAGAGATTTATTTGAGGTGCATGACTGGTGGGCAGCCAAAGAAATGGGTCAAGTGGCTACCTTTAGCAGAGTGGTGGTATAACACAGATTACCACACTTCTCTAGGAACCACACCCTATCAAGCCTTGTATGGAATACCACCTTCCAACTATGGAATTGAGGAAGTTAACATCACAAAAAATGAGGCTACTAACTAGTTTCTTAAAGATAAGGGAGCAGTTATAACTTACTTAACGGAGTAGCAAAAGGGAGCTCAAGACAGAATGAAGCAATATGCCAACAAAGATAGAATTGAAAGGGAGTTTAAGATTGGAGATCAAGTATACTTGAAGTTACAACCTTACAAACAGAGTTCTGTCACAGTTAGGGCTAATCAAAAGCTATCAGCAAGGTATTTCAGGCCCTATGAATTGGTAAAGAAAATTGGAAAGGTGGCTTACAAGCTCAAGTTACTAGACGGTTCTACAATCTATCCTATTTTTCACGTGTCACAATTGAAGAAGAGGATTGGGCCATATATTCAAACATAATTTCAACTTCCAATCACGAAACTAGGAGAGAATTCAAACTGGAGCCTATAGCTATCTTGGGTTGAAAAATGGTGACAAAGGGGAATCAAGTAGTGACTAAAGTAGTGGTGCCATGGTTAAGACTGGAATCAACAGAAGCTACATGGGAAGATCATCATGAGTTACGACAAAAGTTTCCAACTTTATAGGGGGTATTGTCATAACATAAATATCAATGTAACATAAATAAGCAACTATCACAACCCATTACCATCACCATGCATGCTATCAGCCATATGCACACATTATCCAATCCACTATATATTGTCATTTTCTTATTTTTTAGAATAAGTAAAGCAACGAATAAGAATTAGTTATAGTAGATGCTGTAATGTCCTCAGGAGTCTTTTGTAACTAGTGGGCCCAAGCTCGTGAGAGAGACTTGTAACTACAAGGTCAAAATTCAACAAAAAAATAAAATATATAAGCAAGAGAAGAATAACAAGAGAAGACAAGAAGAAATTTATCAAACTTATCTTTTCTCAGTTGCTTTTCATCGTGCTCCTCTTTTCTTCCTCATTTCCCTTCTCTCTCTCTCTCTCTCTCTCTCTCTACCCTTTTCTCTGTGAGATCTCATCTCTATTACTGCTTATTCTCCACCATTCAGTGGTGTGTAGCATTTGTGGAAGCAAATGGTCTCATCATAGTGGCATCATCGGATTTGGACAGAAAAGAAACCTTGAACTTTAGATCTGAGAAGGAAGATAGTGATTCAACATAGACAGATGAACTGTGGGCAGTGGAATGGTTACTTAACTAACCACTAATTAGTTTATACATCCGAGTATAATTATGAAGGTGGACAGCTTGATCCTATTAATTCACCATTCCCTAAACTCAATTACAGTCCACTTTAACCCAGAAACATCCAACCTCGTCAATTACTAAACTAAACTAGATCTAATACCAAAATTACGCTCACAATTGTTGTTAGTCTGACAATATCTCTCTTCTTGCCACTCGTTGCCTCTTCTCTTTGTCAATCATTAGTGCTCTCACCCATCATCAGCACTCTTCACCAATCTTCAGGCTTTTTATGAGTAATTAAGGAAATCTTAATTCTAAGGCAAACTAGTTCCTTTGGCCCTCAATTTAGTTGATTATTTCACTTTAATCCTAATAGTTTTTATCATTCATTTAAGTCACCTCTATAACCTATAATTTGGTGACAAATTCTTTTAAATATTAATTTTATTTAGTTCTTTAGTCTATTTCTATGTTAGATTCCATTAGAGTTTCTTTTGCAATTTAGTAATTATTTTTGTTTGAATTTATGAGTAATTTATTCTTAATAGTCATATAATCACACTTTAATATTAGTTTTACTATACTAGTTAACTAACTTTTCATAAGATAATAATATTAATTTATAGCTATATAAATCACATTATTTCTCTCTTTTCTAATATTATAGCTGGTCCAAGGAATTCACTTGGCGCTTATGCTTATGGATGTGAATTAAGGCATACGTTAAAATGAATCATTTGCAAACATGTAACTTGTAGCACCCTCTTACCCTAAAATAAACACCGGAATACCCTGCGGATATTCCAGTATATAACCTATGATAACGGCGCACTATGTTCAATCACAACATTTGCTTAGCATAGAATCATCTATGTTTATTCTCTTATGAAACATCATTAAGAAAGTCACAATATTTTAAAATCAAATTTTCTCATTTCATTTCATAAAAATTGAAAATTTACAATGTATCTTTCAACATCCATACCGATTCAACATCATAGCCTAATACAAAAATATGCTACATGAAAGAGGAAAATATACAAAATCTATCTAATCTGTCCATATCTAGTTGACCGACCTTTGAGTCATTTCTTCTTGTACCTAAACATGAAAATGTCATTTAGTAGCTAAAGTCGTCCCTCGATCTTGAAAAGTTAACGTTGCAATTTTGGTAAGTTTTGCGAGCTCAGTGAGATAACCATCATCGATGGTTCACTCAATTCATGCATCACGTCAATACATATAACATATTATTCACATCTTTGCATATGCATAAAATATCACTTTTAGAGCAATCATATTAATCATATCATTCATACAAAATGCACATATCAATTTTAATTATAATGCATGTGAGACTCACTTTCATTATTATTATCGTTGTGACCGAGTGCATTTTTTATTAGCTCATATCTTTTAATGGATACCGAATTGTGTCACATAATGTCCCATATCCCTTAGTGGATACCGGGTATATTCACAATCGAACCTGAGGCTCTGATCGCAATCCGATCTTTAAGCTCTTTATCCTGGCGACTCTGGTCACAACTTCCTTTAGCTTATATACATTCATGCATTGAATGTTTCACATAACATATTCTCAGTCAATCACATGATTGCACATTCACATTCAGATCACATTTATCATCGGACCTTAGTCCGATATTCAATAGAATTTGAGCAACATTTATTTCAACACATTCACATATAAGGAGTACTTCAATAACTCATTCATACACCAGAATTATCAGACCTTTATTGTTCAGAATCAACACAATCAATTCACATTTATTCAATAATTTAAACATAATATAAAGCAAACAAGTAATTCGATGAGACCGTCTAGGTTACTCACGGAGGTTGACATTCCAGAATTCGGCAACGTTTGGAGGTTGACATTCCAGTTGCTCCTCTATAATAAGCAATATACACATATCACAAATTGGCACAATTCTAACTATTTTATAATGCACATGTATATATATAAAATATGCACAATGCATGTTCATGACAATTCAGGTTATCGCTCTATTATTCTCATCACTTAAACATTCGTATTTCAAAACTCACATAAGTATCATTTATACTATGGTTTATTCTTCAATAAAATCATTAGAATCTAATTTCATAACCCAATGAATCATTTCAGATTTTTCTTCAAAAACTGACTTTTGGGTATATTTTTCTTGATCATTTAGACAATGTAAATGGGGAAATTTGAAAACACTTTCTTCTATAAAATTGTTCCCCTATGTCTTAAGTTTCTAATGACATCAAGATCATTCAATTTGATTTAGTATTTTGGAAATTATACTCCAAATAATTTCAGACTATTCTTATATTGAGATAGTGCCCTGCATTCAACTTCCACCTAAAAATTGAAATTTTTAGAGTCCGATTTAGAATGGATTTCTTCAAATAATTTGTATCCTTATGTCTCTAGTTTATTTCAAATCAAAAATCATTTCATTTGGATAATTACAGAACAAGATATGCTCAAAATATTGAAACATGTTCAGTGTAGAGAAAAGTTCATCGTGGCGAACTCCTCCTGAGAGGAATTCTAGCAAAAATCTCACAAGTTCACCATGGAGAAACCTAGAGTTCGCGGGCAAAGCAAGGACTTTGTTGCGGCAAGCTTTCACAAAAGCATACTCAGTTTTTCAACTTCATGACAAATTTTGAGAATCTTAGAGATAGAATTTAAATTTGATGTCTCATGAAAAATTTAGCCATATGTCTCTAGTTTAATCCAAATCAAGAATCATCTCATTTGGATAACTAGAGAAAAAGTTGTAGCTAAAACATAGAAGCATACTAAGTGTAACATTTTCCAGTCAATCATCTTCCAATTTTTCAAATTTTACACCAACATAACTTGTACAAAGATCACCCTTTTCTACTTCATTTACTCCTCATTCTTAACTCTATTTCATCTCAATATCATTCACCAATAAAGCATGATCTAAATTTGATCATTAACCCAAAAACAGGATATGTTCATGTGCCTATTCATCAATAATCAACTATATCTCATCATTCATAAATTCTTATTCCTTTTTCATAACATATCTCTTTCCTAAGTTCATTATTTCAAGTTGATAACCACTTCATTTATACCTCAAGTTTAGCTCAATATCATATATACACAAATCAAAATTTCATGCTTGATCATAAATACCCAAAATAGAACACAAACATATACTTTCATCCACTAATTTTCTACACTCAACCTAGCACCCTTCTTTTGATCATTCAATCTTTAACACATCTTTAATACAATGTATGAACTGTTACTCATCAAACATCATCAAGCATGTACAAAAGCAAGAAAATTACATCAACTTCTCATTATAAATGCTTCATTTGACATTGCCCATAATGATTAAAGCCCTACTTACTTGATTTAGCTCCAAAATCTTCAAAATCTTCAAGAATACCAAAAATCCCTAGCTTCACCAACAACCCCCACGATCATAATCTTCCAAAAGTGGTACGGATGGGTTTTTAGTGAGAATGAAAGAGAGAGAGTAAGGTAAAAAAGAAGCAAGTGAGAGATGACAGAGCTAGGTTTAATGTTGGTAGAGGTTGGCAACAAAGTGACATGAAGAAGAAGAGAACCCACGAAAATGGAGAAGAAGAAAGCAAGGCCAAAAACACTAAGTGGTCTTCCAAATTAAAGCATCATGAGAGACAAAAAGATTAAAAGAGTAATGACTTAAGACATAGTTTGGCAAGTGACAATTCTTGTAACTTTAAACTAGGTTCTTTCATTTAACTAATCCAATCAAATCCAATTTCTATTCTAATTGTCTCCCAATTTTTAATGACACCTGTCAATAAATCCTAAAGTCATTCATCAAATTTTCATTGCCTTTGGACAGTAAATTCTACTATCATTTATTAATAGTTTTGCCACTTTGACAATTTTCCTAGTCTAAAATACCCAACAATTTTCAAAAATTTCTCCAAAATTCCAAAAATTCTAAATCAACAAATACACTCTCCAAATCAATTTTTAACACATGAAAATCACAATTCTCAATAACAATCACATTTATAAACAATTATACTCGAAATGTTACTGAATGCATGTACAGTCATTTTCATGTGCAAAATTTTACTATTAAGGTGTATGCGTATGTCACATTATGCATGGATAAGAATTGCATTTTCTAATCTCTCAATCATCTCTCATATATTCTATTTTAACCTCAACATAGGTAATGAGATGTTACATAACTACCTAGCTCTTTTTTGTCTGCATATATAGTCGAAATATCATATAAAACTAGATAAATGAAGCAACATATTCTATTTATAAGACATCTTGCAAATGTATCCATGTAATATGTCTTCTTAAAGTTTATTAGACAATATAAATGCAATACGTTTGTAGAAGTTGTTCTACTTTTTCTTGTTATTTTACACAACTAATTCCAAATTTTTCATATCACTAAGTTGTGGTTAGTAATGAGAATTCTTAGACTATTGAATATGAATATATAAACATGACATGCCATATACTCTTTTAAAAAATATGGAATTCCTTTAAAGTTCAAGTTGTCTGTATGTTCTTAAAATCTAACGTATGCTTATGTTTGTTTTGGGTAGAAAAATACATACTTTGTGCTAGCTTTTGTTCAATTCCTTTATGTAGATATCTATGTTGATTGTTCACTTTATAAGTTATGTGTGTTTATTGGTTTATAATTAAGAGGTGAATATATTGTTTATTTAGTTTATTTTACTTATTTAATTGCATTTATTCTTACAAATAAATGGAGAGAAGTTTAAGTACTCTTAATAATTCAATTTCTTTAGGAAGATTTGATTATCTAACTTGAGCTCATACTAGAATGGTTCTTAGTATAAAGAACTATATTATTTATTTGTATTGTAACAAATATTTGAGAGGTGGAGAAATCACCAAACTAAGGAAATATCTAATTAAGATCAAAGGTGATGTAGAACTTTGTAAAAAAGTTAATTATGATATGAAATGACAAAAGAAAACTTTGATTGAAGAGTATCAAAATGAAAAAGAAAAAAGGAAAAAACTAAACTATGAAATTGATAGTGAGCTCTTCTTACAATGGTTGGGATATACTAGTAATATTGAAAGTGCTATTCCTACCCAATAAGAAGGGTTTGTTGCAACTAATGTGAGGAAGAGAAGAAGATAGGTTTTTTTGCTCTATAAACAACCCCTTGAGCTCAACATTTGATCCATAGTGCATTAAATCTAAAGAAGTAACTCATAATGTGGACATGACAATGGATAAATAGTGATATGATTTACATGTGCCATAAAATATTGCTCAACCTTATTATTGCTAAATATATGATGGATGTTATTGCTTCTTACAATCTAGGATATAAAGCTCTTTCAATTGATAACTATCAAGGTAATCTTCTGAGCAACTCTTTTTTTAAAATAAAAAGTTATTTAAAAGAAAGAAAGTATGCCTTAGGCAACTTATAGGTGTTCAATCATATATGATAGTTAGACAAATAGAAGACATGAATACATTATCAAATTTTTGGTTTATTCTGTTAAGGAGATGATGATTTGAAGTCCACTGATGCATTTAGCCTTATAAGGAATGATGATACTATGTTATAGAAGTTTGATGAAGTTGTCAATTAATTTGGGCCTAAAAATATTGAACAATTTATCACTAACAATGATGTTGCTTATAAGTACATGAGAAATTGTTGTAAAGTAGGTATAATTTTTTTATTGGACTTCTTATATTGTGCATTGCATTAAAATGATAGTAAAAAATATAGGAGATACTAAATACTTTTCTATCATTAATGTAACTATGTAGAATGCAAGAAAAATGGCCAAGTTCATTTATAATCGTGAATTAATTTTGAATTTAAGGAAAAAAAGATTTCACTTGTGATAAGAATTTGTATCGTCTAGCCATTACAAGATTTCTAACAAATTCCTTAAAACTTTGGCGTTTTGTTTAAATGAAGAAGTAGCTTAGATGAATCTTTATAAGTGATAAGTTAGTTGCATGCCAATATATCTTGTCAAATGATGGAATGAAGGTTTCCAAAATTATGCTTAAAGATTATAAATTTTGATCTCAATATCAATTTGTTATCTGAGTCTATGAGCCTTTAATGAGAGTACTTTGTCTAACTGATAGTGATGAGAAGGCAACATTAAGTTACTTTTATAATGTCATGGAGAGGACGAAGGGAGTAATTAAGACCAATATGAAAATTAGGTTTTCTTTATATACACCTTACTTGTAGTCATCAATAAAAGATGAGAAGAATAAATTTTCTATTATTATTTACTATTGGGGAATTTTTAAACCCTAATATCTATTTCACATTAGGTTTTATAAATTTTTTTCAAGTTAATATGAGAATGTTATTAACTATCACAATTATTGTTTCATATAAGATGATACAAGATTTCTTTAGCTCACAAATGAAGGTATACAAGGATACATACAGTGATTTTGAGATTTCTATTGTAATTCATCAAGTAGACAAACTTAATTTAGGTATATGTTTCTTCACTTTTGTTACTTATTTAAAATTAATTATCACTTTATTTTATTTATAAGATTATTTTTGTTGTCTTATTGTTACTTAATAGGACCAGTTCGAAAGTAGTGTTCTAGAATTACAAAAGTTTGCAGTTTAAATTTTGAGTTGATGTGTGAATACAATTGAGTATGAAAAGAAATTGGAGCAAATTCACCTATTAAAAAAAGATTGGAATATAAAAGATTAAATGATTTGGTCTTTATTTAATACAATTTAAAGCTTCGAGAAAGACATGTTATTATCATTATTAAATTAAATATACTTTCTTATAATTTTTAATAATTTAATTTTATTTGCTTACTAGACTTGTAATAGAACAATTAGTTTTATGCACTCAATTTGCCTTGATTATATCAATCTTTTAATGATTTGAGTTTTTGAAGAACCAAGTTCCATAAATGAGAGTAAATTGGAAGATGATTTTGGATAGAAATATATTAACATGTCATTTGTGGAATGCTTTAGAATGATGATAATGATGAGACTTCTTCTAATGATGAGAATTGTATAATAAATAAAAATTAAGACTAGTGCAGTTTAATCATATATGTCATTGAATGAAGTCACATATTTTTATTTTTTTATTTTCTTTTAATTTCACTTATATTTAATATATATAATAAATTATATATATATATATATAAAACTTTTAATAACAAGTGTTTTTGTTTCAAGTTTTACTTTTATTTTATTGTATTAATCGCCATGAACACTTGTTGTAATGTTTATGAACCTATTCTTAATATATGATTTTTTTTAAAAGACTTACTATATGATGTTTTGATGGACTCAATTGCAACGTTTTAAGAACTTAAAATTATTCTTAGTTTTATATTTATATGAAAATTAAATGGCATTTTTTAATATTAATTATCGTTATTGTGTAAATGAGAAATAAGTAAAAAGTAATGTTAATATAAATAAATAAACTATTTTTATATCAAATTTATATTATTATAATTTTTTGAGTCTTAGTTAAAGTAAAAGTAAAAATTACATAGCACGATGTATTTATAATATTATAAAATTTATGACTATTTTAAAAATTATTCAAAACAATACTCAGTATTAATCAGTATTGATACCATTTTAATATGGTATTCATAACATTGACTAATACCATAATTTGAGATTGATTTAAGCTAAAATCTTTTATTTAATAATTGAAGAATCATATGATCAATTACCATTTTACTAAATTATAATAAAATGATTTGACTTTAATTGAGAATTAACCTCTTCTTTTATAGGCGGCCAGACTTGTATAGTGTACAGATTTGTGATCATATTTTATGGGTACCGATCTTCTGCACTCTTACCTTGTACCTATCCAGTTCCTTTTTGTTGTTAACCATCTAATGCAATAAATTGGATGATTGAGAACAAAGGAAAACAGAGGACACTGGATAGGAGTACAGAAGATCTATTCTCATATTTTATGGCTTAGTTTAGTTTAAGCAAATTCAAACTTAGCCAGTTAGTAGTTGGACACGGTCGCATAAGTTTGTGATCATGTTTTCCGGTTTAGTGAATAAGGGATATTTTGTATTTTTTTTTGAAGTAGAAAAATTGACCAAAAATTAATTGTATCTACCTCAGTGAATTAAACCAATCTTTTAAAAACCAATCTTTGATGCCTTTTTAATGTCAATTTCTACTTCTTAAACATGTTCTTTTCGTCTTTAGAAGGTGCATTAATGGTTGTCATTGAACTACATATACTTGGGAAGCAATAAGTTGTTGCATACACTGATTTGCTAGTTTTACACATTCGTTTAGCAGTGTTACTGTGACTAATTATAATAACTAGGTTGCATTTTACTCTCTCTAATCCTTTTGGTTGAATGCAAAGTGATTAATCCTTTTACTTAGATGACCAGTAATGTGGTTTTAGAATAGACCAGGTCTGGGCTGACTTTTAAGTATGACCTATGCTCTTCTGTTGTTATCAACGACAAAAAGATTTATTAAAATAAATTGAATCGAAATTGTTAAATAAAGATTAATTAATTAAATTTAATTTATAAAAATTAATTAATTAATTAATTAATTGATTGATTTATAACAACAAAAATATTAAAATAACTTAAACCGAAAAATTAAAAAATAAACAAAAAAATTAGATGATTCAAGATCTTATGATTGAAACAACGGTTGAATTTTTTAATTATTAAATTAAAGTACGGAACTAGGAAACATGTTTCACATAAATCCCAAAAATCTTTTTTTAATTGTATTGATACTTTTTGCTCATTGCTTTATTATAAATAAAGGTACTCGCGGACTATTACACTAAGTATGGTAGATGCAAATTAAGCATGTCTTTCATAAAGGAAATCAGTATACCGACGACCTGACGGTTCTAGTAATCTTATTAAGTCCAAGTCTACATATCTTACAGGAGCCTCCGATGACTATTATGAAACTAATCTACCAAGATGCACAAGGCACGTGGCGTTATATCACAAAATGATAATATTTTTTTTCTTCTTTCCTTTGTAATTAAAAAATGTAGAATGTAGAATGTTATATATATATATATATATATATATACATTATAAAATAAATAAAATGTGAAGCAAAAATTATAAATTTGTTTTTTTAAATATATTTTTTAAAAGGTGACCCGTTCTAAAGAAATTGTTATCTCCTTGTTAATGTCTTTTCATCTAACAGCATTCTTTCTTCGTCTTCATATCACACTAGCACACTCTGTGTGCAAAATATAGGTTTTCGACAAATTGAAATGCGGAGCAGAAATGGAACGCTTTAGATACCCCAATTCCCTCACTAATCCCAATGGGGGCGCCGAGTTTGGGTTCAATTCATCCCCATCCTCTCGCGATTCCTCGCCGTACGGTCTTCATCATACGGTCGGAGAAGATGAATTCCCCGAACAGTCACACAAGCACTTGGATTTGCATAAAGGGAAGGGGCGTTTCACTCACGATCAGGTCGTGGTTGAAGAGAGCAGTGTCCGCAAAGAACTAGAGCAGAAGTTGAGTTTTGGAGGGGCTAAGAATGAGGAAGAAGGGAAACATTTGAATAATTTAAGTGAAGATGAATTAGAGAACGGTGGAAATGATGACAAGCACGAGAACGTGGTTTGGAGTGAGATTGGGTGCGGTGTTGACGGGATTAATAGTGGTAGTATAAGCCATCAGTATCCTCTTAGGCCTGATGCTGAAGATTGTCCCTTTTATATGAAAAATGGGTCTTGCAAATTTGGTTACAATTGCAGGTTTAATCACCCTATTAGAAGGCAAATCATGGTAAGTTACGCTGCCTGTATTTGCATTTGGCTTTGTCGTATGGTTGTGGTTCAGGACGACTGTATCCTTGAAAAGATGCAATCTTATTCTTACTGCTGGGGAGAACATCTGTGCTTACTTTCTTTACGTTCATTGCTTATTTAGCAGTAAAAGTAGGGGTCTTTTGATGCATAACTATGTTACTGTTATGTTTTGTAAGAAGAATTTCTGGCTTTTGTTAATGATGAATGTCAAAAGGACAAGGAAAAGGGAATAAGGGTTTTGTTTGTTGGAGACTGGGATGTTCTTTTGCGTGGTTATTCTTGATTGGTTAAGAAATTATTGGTTCTAAAGGAAGTATTCGGATTTATTTCATGCATGATGTTTTGGAGTAAGCCTTCAGAGTTTATTTTTTTCCATTTTGTAGGTTTCCAAAATTTCAAAGTGTTTTACTTATTATCTTTAGGATATTGCTGCCTAAACTTTTGTTATCTTTTTGTCAATTAGCCTGTCAAGGAGAACATTCCGGAAGGAGAAGAAGCTATTGAGAGGCCAGGCCAGTCAGAATGCAAGGTCATTAGTCTCATAGATTATTGAGATTTCTGTTTGGCCTAAGCATGTCTTTGTACTTGTTTGTGGTCTTTCTTTGCAATTTAAGTCTCAGTTGTGCTGAATAATTTCCAAACTGAAATGATTACTTTACTTTTTTCTTACTAGGAATAAATTGCAGAAATATCCTGTACTAATCATTTTTTGCATAACATTTTTGAAGAAAAACTACGTACTGATCCTCTGCAGCTGGCAGTTTAATATGCACACAACTTACTCATTTTCTGGAAGCTTGGGATTCCGCTGTTGGAATATGTAATAATTTTCACGAGCCTTAATTCCTTAAAATTGATGCCCTCTCTAGCTATGCTTTTTACAGAGTTATGTAAACTGCAAGGTAGATAATTATGGGATGCTAATATTCTTTTTCTTTCCAAAAAGTTTAGTCGATTTCTTATGTTGGTTCAACATCTGCATCTATCTAAATGTTATCTTTTCTTCTTGGGTCTGCTACAGTATTACTTGATGACAGGCGGCTGTAAGTATGGAAATGCTTGTAGATTCAACCACTCAACACCAAAATATCCCGTGTTGCCAGTTTCAGAGCTTAATTTTTTGGGCCTTCCTATCAGACCAGTATTGCATATGACAAACCTTAAAGAATTTTCTGTCACTAAGTGATATGGAGATTTTTCTTTGTGTTCCATTGTTCATGCTGATATTTCTTGATTACAGGGGGAGAAAGAGTGTCCATATTACATGCGGAATGGCTCCTGCAAGTTTGGAGCTAGCTGCAAGTTCAATCATCCAGATCCTACAGCTGCTGAAGGAAGTGAACTTCCTTCGGCATTTGGCAATGGAAGCTCTGCTTCTCTACGGGGGCCATCACAATCAAGTGTGTCATCATGGTCTTCTTCAAGTGCTTTAAATGAGGCTGCTCCCTTTGTTCCGATGATGTATTCACCAACACAAGGGGTTGCTACCCAAAACTCAGAATGGAATGGATATCAGGTTTACACATTATTCCGCATTGTTTTTGTGCTATTTATCTCATCCATTTGGTCAATGTTTCTTCTTTGTTGTCTCCCACGTTATTGTCGATGCTGCTAAAACTTGTCAAGGGTCTTTATCTTTTGTCTTTCTATACTATTCATTTATTTTCTAGTCTAATTTCTGATTGAGATTATCTTAGTGATTTGTCTAGTTTGGTTGGTTTCTCAGTATATGAATCAAGTTGCTAGGTGTGCATTTGCCTCATGAAGCTTTTCCATTCAAATCAAGATAGCAAATAATCTTGCGCATGACTCTGTCAAGTTAGAAGGGAAACTTGTTGGATAAGCTAATATCGGATATCAGAGGCATATATCTTTTAATTGTTGTCTTTACCCACTTTTATAGAGGGTGTACTTGATCTCTGCCTTCTGTTCATTTTTCTTCACTAATATATATATATATATATGGACATGTGATTGTGATTGTGATTGTGTTCAACGACTTCACATCTCGTCTTCTTGCAAACCTCGTAGGAAAAACATTTAATGTATTTATTGGATCTTTCTGTGACTTCTAGGCTCCTGTATATCCTCCAGAAAGGGGCATGCACCTGTCTCCAGCATATGTTATGAACAATTCTGCAACTGATCCTAATCTCTATGGACTTCAGCAGCAGTCAGTAGTGAATGAATTTCCTGAACGGCCTGGTGCGTCAGAATGCAGTTTTTATATGAAAACTGGGGACTGTAAGTTTAAATCTAACTGCAAATATCATCACCCAAAGACTCGTATCTCAAAGTCACCACCGTGTGCACTCAGTAACAAAGGCCTGCCATTAAGACCTGTAAGTTGTTTTTTATTTGTTTAAAAATCCTTAAGGTATAATTTCAGAAGCAATTTTCAGAAAATTATTGTCTTTCCCTACCATTTGACATGCTAAAATATGCCTAGTGACTTAATTGATTTTATTTGGTAGATATGAGGTGATGTTGACAGAGATTGCTGCTTCATACCTTTTCTGACTATTTTCCACTGGATACTATATACGTTTAGTTATATGTAACAACTTTTAAAAATGTAGAAGACCTAGCTGATGAGTTTTTCCCTTTGAGAAAATCAGTTTTATCACTGCAATGATAGTCTTCACGTTCGGTTTAATCCTACCACTTAACTTTACATTGTTGCCATAAAAAATATCCACATTTTTCATTTCTGATGAACCCTTTTTCCATTTTAGGATCAAAACATCTGCACTCACTACAGCCGCTATGGCATTTGCAAATTTGGGCCAGCTTGTAAATTTGACCATCCAGAACAATTACCTTCTTCAGCAGGATCTAGGGTTGATAGGCCGACACCATTTGGCAATTCTGCGAGTGAGGAAGCATCAATGGCTTAAGCTGGCAATTGAAAATGATATTTGCATCATTGAAAAATGATATTTGCATCTTAGCAGCCCGTGTGTGGCAATTGAAAAATGATATTTGCATCTTAGCAGCCTATGTAGAAATTTTTGGGTTGAGACGGTTCTAGCTGATAGGTCGAAACAAATGGTGGATATTTGCTTTACTTCCAATTTCTTGGTTAGCTGCTGCAAGCTTTTCAAACCAGTGGCATTATATATTTATCTTATGTCTTCAAGCCAAAGTGAAATCAGGATATGTAAATTATTTGTATTTGTTGTTGATTAGCTGTTCCGTAGGTTAATGCAGTAGATTTTAGACTCGAGTACATCTGCTTCAAACCATTATGCAGCATTTTGTTAGTATATTTTCGCCTCAAAGCTGTTACCATTAAGGTAGTGTCTGGCTAAACTCTTTGATCAAATGGAAAGCGTCAGGAATCTAATTTGAGAATTGGAGAAGTAAAAAAAAATATCCATTGTGGTCCGAGTTTTAACTTAAGAACAGATAACTTCCAAGGTTCTACAGTTTACGATGGATTCAACATCAGCAGAGCCATTTCTTCTGCATGAAATTTGATTGTAAAGTAAGATAAATTGAAAGACGAAGAAGAAGAAAAGAAAAGGGGCATAAGCCAATGAATGATGTGAATCTGTTATGCCAATCCACTTATGTCCTAGTGGATAAGGTGCTTCGTTGTTGTCCTGAAACATTGTTTCTCTCTCTTTCAAGGAAAATGAGCTTTACAGATTTCAATGTGCGTTGAAGAAACGGAATGTTAAGGTTATAAATATTTGACCAACCAGAAGACACATCCCAAAGTTTTAAGCATCATGAACATTTCGTATCTGTTTATCTTTTCTTTGTAAACTTTGCCCCGTCTTTGTAAAATTTTTTTCGATATCATGCAATTTTTTAAAATTTGAGAGATTTAGTTTAGATATTGACTTTGGCATAGTTTCAGAAGACTGTTAGCAAGCTTTGCAGGTTTTAGAAATTCTATAATCATTCAGCTTTACCTTTTGTCTTTCAAAAGGCTTTCCTAAGACATATGTCCATGGCACAGAAGAGGGATCCTAAATGGAAGCTTACGCAAAGAAATTAAAGGAGCAAACATTTAGTCACCATGGAAAAAGTTGACAAAATCAGCCTTTTTGGAATTAAATAAATCAACTGACAAATTCCTCTTCAGTTCAAATCAAACTAATACACTCAATATGCTAAAAGATACAGCAGAACAGTACTTACTCATAAACCTATGTACAAAAATACACCTCCAAGTCAGCTCAGCTCTCAATTGTCATAAAATTCCGGTTTTGACCCTAACAATCAAGCCTGAACATTTGCTTTGTTTCCGGCGAGGATGATAGAGATCTCAAGTCCACGGCTAAAGGCTTGGTTAAATAGAAGACGAGACTGGAACGTGGAAATGAACGGAAACCATGATAGGACTGCAATTGGCACAAAAATGATCATACCCATGCCGGCATCGTACATTCTTGCAAACTCCCGTACCGAATCCCATAATCCTAAACTCCTGACTACCTTTTTCCATGCGATAGCGATCTGTTGAGGAGAATTAAAGTTAGCAGAAACATGTGCATTCCATGAGGAACAGTAGCAGAAACATGTGGAGCATTGCTCCTCACCCTAACCTCCACACCCCAAAAGAGAGAATAAGAAGTGGTGAAAGCGAGCAGACAGTTCTGTCTAATCAAACTTGCCTAGTATCATTAGGCGGTCAAATATCACACAGTTGAACTTGAATCCCAGAACACTATTTTCACCAACACTACCATAAAAAATGTTGAGGCATGAGGGCTCTGTTCTTTTTCCAGAGTCTGATGTGATACTAAATTGGTACGAACTTATCAACAGAAAGTTACGAATGGATTTGGATTTCGTTTAAAATTATTCTTACCCCAAGGAAATTAAATGCAGAAAAGAATCCTTTTTAACTTACACACAGGATGATCCTTTTTAACTTACACAGAGGATGAACCATCCGGTAGGAATAAATGCCAGGATGCTTGCAAAAAGATCAGGAATTGATAACCCAGTGAAGGCGACTACAAGACAAAGGGCTGTAACAAGTCCTATTGATAAGACGCCTTGCGAGAACCGCATCAGTAGCTGCAAGTTGGTAGACTTTTTGGGGCTGTAGGCAAATATCTACAAGGTAAAAAGCAAGCGCACAAAAGTATATCTCAGTGGAAGTCAAACCACATTCCAGATGAACATAGAGGGTAAACAGAAAATGAAGAAAACAAACCTTAAAAAGCATGACAAAAGCAACCAATACGACCCAGGAGAAACCATAGACCTGAACAATGGAAGAAATTATGTATTTAAGAAACAATTATCTACAATATAAGGACATGCAATTACACAAAGTAACCTAAAGATCACACATATTAAAACCTTAGCCTCTAGGTGGTTACAACTGAAATGTGACAAGTGTAGACCAGCAAGATTTGGTAGGAGCAAAAAGAATTCAGACCAGAGGAGATTAGGAAAAAGAAAACTCTCAAGGATGAAATCTATGCACTAACTGAACCAGCTGTCCTTGTTCTTAGGAGAACAAAGAACAGCAGTCACCAAACCTAGAGCTAATTAATTGATAGCAATATTGATAGCAATATGGGTCCTAAACCCATATTGACATATGCTAGGAGGAAGAGGGAGCAGGGACTGAACATGGGCCACAAACCCATGTTGACATATGCTAGGAGATTCACTAAGGTAGGGAGGGGTGAGTCACCAAACGGTTAGAGAAGTTAGTTAGAGGAGAGAGAGCAAAGGACTATGTAAGGGATGGGGTAGTGCAAGGCTAGGGATATCTGAATATTTTGCATTGTTTCGGCTGATAGCTGAAGGGCCATTAATGGCTGATTAGCTTGGTTCTTGTAGACGATACTACAAGGCTATAGCTAAATATAAATAAAATACCTTATTTCCATCCATTTTCATATCATTGGTGCTTTCATTGAGAAACCGGTGTATGCAAACTAGGATGGCGTCGCAGAAGTGGGAAGCAATGGATGCACGACTGACAGCTGTAGAGACAAAACTGTTGGATCATTCGGCTCAACTGGGAAGCTTGCATAAGGGGGTTGACGAACTATCCAGGGCGTTAGCGGCGATGCACGCCGAGATGCGAGAAGGGTTCCAACGCCAGAATATACACCGATCACCAGAGGCAGGATCCAACTCTGTTGATCGTGGGAAGTCGGTACAGACGACGAGAGGGAGCAACGGTGTGACCTCCACGATGTCAGAGGAGTACCAGCTCCGAGCCAAACGAATTGAGCTCCCTCTATTCCAAGGAGACGATCGGGTAGGATGGGTCTCACGGGCGGAAATGTATTTTGCAGTTCAAGGAACACCACCCGAGCTTCGGGTACAACTGGCTC
>JANIJH010000007.1:53028651-53069321 GCA_024520975.1 Erythroxylum areolatum
TTGGTTCTTGTAGACGATACTACGAGGCTATAGCTAAATATAAATAAAATACCTTATTTCCATCCATTTTCATATCATTAATTCTCTAGGACAATGTCCTTTCCAGATCTGGAAAAAATAGAAACTAGTTAACAATGAAAAAGAGGAAAGAATAAGGATTGTACCGCAAGAGAAGTATGCTTTCCTGTCAGATTAAGTTTGTATACAACACCATACTGGAACATTAAGAACCTCAAGCTCAATATTGTTTCCAATATACGACCTCTCGGAGTTTGGATATGCATCTGCATACAAAGGAAATAATTCCTGAGATAACTGCAAGTACAAAAGTCACCCCACAGCCAAGTCATATATAATGAGCCAGCACATGTGGAGAAAAAAGGGAGGAAAAAAAATCCTACAAGCTCACATAAATATTTGATGAGAAACAACACGAATTTAATACATTTAATTTAATGTAGAAATCATTAACCTACTGACAAAGGGCATTGACAGAATTCCCATAAAATGAGTATGCCGATTAAAAAAAGCAACCAGCCTTGGGTCCAGGTGCTATGTGCAGCTGCAAATCTCTCAAGGCCAGAATTTCTCTTTTATTTTTTCTCGGTGATTGCTGACACAGCATAATACATTCTCCTTTTTTGGTAGGCTATCTCGATAGTTTACAATCAGTACATGATATAATAAACTTAAAGAGAAAACAAATGCAAATTGAAAAAGGACCAAAAAAATTAGACTAATTGACTCATTATTTAAAGTGAGATAAAATTTCATAATACCTGCTCTTCCTCCCACCATGATTCCCAACTATTATCTCCTTTCACACCTACTCCACCTTTATAAAGAAGCCAACTGGTCCAATCATCAAAATCTTCGACAGTCCTGTTTAATAAACCATTAAAATTGTTTAATACTCCAGAGAACCGATCTTTTTCAACTAACACATACTCAACAAATTCAATCACCTCAATAGTCAACAATCTAATTTTATAAATGAAAGTAAACTGAAAAAAAAAAACCCTTACTTTTGCCATTCAAAGCCTGAGGGATTGAATATGTAAGGAGCAAAAAGCCATGAGATGACAAGGAACCAACTGCTAACAGTTAACAGAATAAAAGAAACAGCCCCTCCGGATGTGTACCCATATGCAATGTAAACTATAAGCAGCAGCGCCACTTCAAGCCTGTGAAGGAAGAATTGAAGGTTAAGCAAAAAATAAAGGACATTTCAGCAATAAAATTAAACAATTCTTCATCTTTCTCACCCTCTTAATCCCCACCACCACCACCCTCCCAAAACAAAATTCCAAAAAATTAGGAAAGAAAAGCAACTGATCTACCTACTTTGAAGCCTGATTCTAGCAGTGGGTATAATTCAAACATAAACAAATAAAAACCTAGAACTAGATCCTTAATTAATGCAACTCACGCTTTAACAAAGTGACTCCTGGAGTAAAGTCTGTAATTCTCAGCGAATTTGATGTGGCGGACAACAAAACCTCTACCAGTGGCCCTGTACTGTTCATTGAAACCCAAGATATAAGGAAAGATAACACAATAACAAAAGGTGATTGCGTACGTGGGTGATTGCGTACGTGTGTGAGTGAGTGTAAGAGAGAGAGAGAGAGAGGGAGAGGGATACTTTTGCACCCCCGTGGAGAATTGTGCGTCCAAAGTAATGAGTTCTCGTCCCCAATGAAAATGTGAAGAAGACTGAGCACAACTGAAGTTGCATAGTGATAAAACTAAAAACAGCCTGCAGTCAATGAAGTTGCACAGAGAAGAAAATTTAATGGTATTCTACAACTTGAAAACATTTAAAATAAGAAAATCAAAATCAAAAGAGCAAGCAAATCCCTACTGTTAATGCCAAAAGGCAAAATTTATAAGTTGAACAGAAAAATTGTGAGTAAATAAAAAAGAATACAAAGACTCACATTCAGCAATCCCAATTCAAGTATAAAACCCATTATCATTGGGACCGCAGTAAAAACTCCAATCTGGACCAAGAATTGAGCATTTAAAACAGCATTCAATGCCGTGTTACCCAACCTTCTTGCTTGTCGTGAAATAGCACTGTCAAGTCCCGAGAATGCCTGAAAGCATTGGCAATACATCAAACTAACACTAGCGTATGCTTAAGAGATTATTCTCAAGAACAGTTCTGGACTTCAGAAATAGCCAAAATAACAAAAGAAAGAGATCCAATAACACATCTAAGAATGTTAAGAGAAAAGTTGCTCTAGGTACGAGAGCACAAGTGTAACAGATGAATATTTTGGCTGCCAAATTTTCCCAGATGAGATTTGAAGCACCGAAAGTAAACAACACCAGTGCACATCACCAAACAAAAGGAAAACTTGATGAGCAGGTCCAGTCTAGGGGCTGTGGTTGTGAATTAAATACTATCTGCACCTCATATGTGAGCAATGCCAAAAAAAATGACAAAAAGTTGATCAAAATTATACTCTGCTCCAAGGCAACATTAAAGCCCAAGTCAAAATCTCTCTTCCTCTAGAATTCAACTCTGGAGGGACTTGCCTCTCACATTCCTAGATTTGAAGCCATAGAATATCGACAAAACAAGCTTAAAAAATTTACATATAGTACAAAGGTATATTATGTCCCTTTTTGTGAATTTTGAATATGTAGGGCCTTTCTTGCTCTATCCTAAAGCGTTGGCTTCATTTTCTCTCCCAAAACATGTATCAACACCAGCAGGTTGGTGAACAGTTCTTCCATAACTTCCATTTTGCATTCAACATTCATGTCATATCAAATAATTATTACCTAAAACGAGAATATTAATACATAAATATAAAAGAAGAATCAAGATCTGAGATGAAAAACAAGATATCATTACCCTATAACTGGTGCCTAAAATGCTTTAGAAACCCCTAAACCAATGATATCCTTAGAAGTGAACTAACATTTTGTATTAGGGGCCATGAAAAAGGTGGGGGATAATACTTCATAACCTAAGAGCTTTAATAAAGTTAATCCATTGCATTAATGTTGTCAAAGCTGTGAATGATATCAACAGAACAATCAATTACATTCAGAAGCCGAAAATAAGTGTACAGGGAAACAAAATGTCTCTATAATTCAACCAAGAAGCTTCACGTTAAGGTTAACTTCATATATCTCTACGTAAAAGGTCACCAAATCTAAAGGTTATATATGACAAGCTAAATGCAATAAGATGTTGATTACATAAAAGAATAGACATTAAGATAAAAGAATGTTATTTCGATGATAATAATGATTGCTGATTACCAGATAAGCCCTTCCATATAAAAATATATATACAGTAAGAACTGTCATCTGCAACAAAGAGAAATTGCAGTTAGATACTTCACTATTATCTGAACAAGTTCCCATTATATATGCCACGGTATCTAAGCAAGTTATACCATCGTGCAGACATAGTAACCAACAGTGGTAAAATAGAAAGAGAGCATTCTGAAGAAATCAAAAAGTTGCCCAAGCCTGTATACATCCCGACTTAGAACTTGTTCTCCATTTCCTCCAGCCACTTTCCCTTCAAAAAGGGCAATCTGGTTTAGGCCAACATCTCTTCCCTTCCCAACCTATACCAAGCAGAATATCATGAAAATGGAAAACAGATTTCCAATCAACAGCCACATATGGCAAGAATATCAGACCTGTATATACTCATGATGGGTGATATTCCCCTGCCTTAATGTGGAGTTAAAACCTGCAGTATTACCATTTAATTATCATTTTAGTCAGTCTTATAAGCATGGAAATATACCCTTCAATCCATCCGGCCAACTAAAACTGTCCAAGAGAGAGATGATGGAGTAGCAGTATTAAAGACAACTAGATATCGAGCAGTAAAGCCAAACATACAGGATATCGAGCAGAAGACCATAACCTCTAGACACTAAGAAACCAAACAAATATTGCATATGAGGTCAGTTTATGTAAGTGAAAATACATAAAACCATAGGAATATTGCAGCAAGCAATTCTGGCTACCTACTGCCATTTCTTGCTCAATCAGTTTAAGTACAACCCTCTCTTATGGCACAGTATTCCACCTGTGTGTACTAGAAAAACTATGATGAACATATTAAAACACTACAAATATCGTAAGCAAAAAGACATTTTAGAAAAGGACAAATTGGAACAGGATAGCAAATAACCAAAAGGTGATAGGATCAAAATAAGATCTTATGTTAAACACAAAATTCAAGTTGGGCCATAACTTTTTGAAAATGTGAATTAAGCCCCTGAATTGGGAAAACAGTAAATACTGGGTGGACATCAACAAAATATAAACCAAATCAGATTTGAATAACATGGAATATACAAAAGTATCATAGGAGTCGTACAGGTGATTTGCAAATGACATGATTTCAGTTCAACATATATACTGTCTTGATTAATTTTTCAAAAAAAACACTGATATAATTTAGTCTTAAATGTGGTCATATCATCAGAATTCCCATTCTTTGTACATATTTCAACTTTAAATGTGTCCACAGTAATTACTTCTCTGCTCAAAAATAGACTTAATTGTTCAATTTATGTGACTTAAGGGACCAAATTACCTGAAGGCATAAAAAATTAAGGGCTAATTTGACCCTTTTTCTTAGTTGAAAAGGTATTCCTTCAACATCAACCAAACCAAGTAAGAAACTAAAAAAAATCTTTTCTAGCCTTTTCCATTTCAGTTATATCGTTGCTTTCAATCTAGGCCTTCCTAAATTTGATCAATGAGCTCTCCTATTGTCTCTCTTTTAAGCTTAACTTTTTTCCTTTCATGTTTTTATTACAGCTTGGAAGAGGCTTGGTGATGCAGGGCAATAACAGAATCAGGAAAAGACACGGTGCACATGTTTGAATGAGAGAAAAAGTGAGAGTAAACAGAGAAAAAAGGGTGAAAAGGAGGATATTAGGGTTTTAGCAGAGAAGGAAGAGATGGGAAACAGAAACCTCAATTTCACAAAAATGAGTGTATACGTGATACAACAAAGTAGAAATAGAGAAAACCAAAGATAGGCACAGTTGGAATTTAATGCTTACCAGCATATATATCTTCACTGATATTAATGACACGTGATGCCTTACTAATACCACCTCGAGTTATGTGAAACACTCGGTCAAAAACATCCGGATGGCCATAGTGCATGCGGACTCTGCAATGTGGTAGAAATACCATCATCAAATTACAGATTCAAAATGAGAAATGTGTTCACTTTGACTATCATCATTAAATAGTATTTAAATAAGACAAGGAAACTCACTTAAGTGGACTTGCTAACACCCGTTGGCCCAATGTCACAAAGCTTGTCTCTTGATTGGACATAAACCAGGCCAAAGATGAGACACTGATACAATTAAAGAAACAGGAAGTTAGATGATTGTAAGATAATCAGTCAGGAAAACTATCAGTTTCAGAGAAGAATGCCTCACCTTCCTGTAAATACATGCTCTCTTACACCCAGAATAGTAGGAGGTCGAATGCCATGATTTGCTCGAAATTCCTCAAGAAGATTTCTGACTTTCATTGCCTCTTCAAGATAATTGTCCTAAACATATGCAGAACAATCAGAATGAACTAGATGATATTCAGTAAAATAGAAGCCTGAATAAGAATAAGTAGTAGTGTTTGTATAGCCATTTCTTCGAGAAATAAGGCAGATTTTGAAACAAATAAGAAAAGAAGCTGCCAGCAAGAGATATCAATATAATGAGAACATAACTGCTAATGCATTACTGAGCACAAAGACTTGTTTGTGAGCCTTTATTAGTCCACTAAAGGCAACCACAACCAATGCCACTTCTAAGATAACTTAAGCAACTCTAAGACACCAGAAAAAATTGCCAGAGCCAATGCACTTATTACAAGACTCTATTCAAGTATAAACAGAGGAACAAAGTTCAATCTAAAAATTTAAAGTGGATACCATCTTTTTCACACAAATAAATTGAATAATTAGGAGTAAGTCTTCAATTTTCAGAATTACACCTAAGAATCAGCATTAACATTCACAAAACAATCATTTCAAGCGAACACAAATAACAACAATCTTAAGTTTCGTTCATCAAGTCTACAACCTAAAAAAGAAAAAACTCGGTGTTAAAATGAGTTAAGTTTTGCTTCTAACTCAAAAGGTTACAGGAAAACGTCATTACTGAGAGAGAACAGAAAATGGAGAACGATTGTTGAAAGTTCCTAATAAGATAAATTAATCCACCTAACATACCTATGTTTGTATGTGCAACATGTATGTATATATATTTAGAGTTGCCTCATAATATGCACCATTAACAACTCTCAAGGAAAAAAAAATTATTTACACCCAAGATGAGATTCTCCCAAATTTGAATTGAGGGCCTCCTCGTACAAGAGTCCAAACAACCAGAATGCTCTTAAATGTTTGATATAACGCATCAAACACAAAAATCTAACAGAAATAAGTGACTCCAATTCAAAATAGCCTGTACATGGCATTGCAACATTTCTTCTACAGCCATCAATGAAACAAAAGAAACAAAAGTAATGGATACAAGCATACACAAACCCAGACAACACAAATAGATACGAGAAAGATGTATAAACCTGATTCATGTCAATAGTTTGAATGGCTTCCCCACGAGTGAAAATTATAGCATGATTTTGGTTCTCAGGCTTCCCTTCTCCAAGTTTTGGGTCTCCAGGAAGTTTGATCGAATATATCTCCTACAGAAAAGGATAAGAAGCAATTAGACACCAACATTATTAAGAGAGCACATTCTTCCCCAAAACAAGACAAAAAAACACTCAAGAATTCAAGACCATTTGTGAAACACCTCTTGTAATGTTTCAAAAGCCATGCCCATTCATTAAAAAAAAAGTTAATGTGTAGCTTCACAATTCTGTGTGATAAATTTTGGTCCTTCACTCAATAATTATGGGTCTTGTTCTGATGTCAAATTGTCCCAGATTTGTCATGAAATCTATCAGCATACAGTAGAAAACCAATGAAGTAGCATATAACTATATTTCTTGCAAAATTTTCAAAAAATAACTATATTTCTTGCAAATTTGCAAGAAAGAAATGCATAGACACAAATCATTACCTGATCTTTTCCATGTACGTCAGCCTTAACAAGTTTTGAGTAAAACTCTTTGGAAACTCCATCAGCCACACCAGTCTCCTCTACATGTATGAAAGCAACTCGAAGTGCTTCATTCCTAAAACAGAAAAATGAAATGACCACATGCACTGAAGCCTATAATTCAACGTATTGAATCACTAACTCTCTCTCAACAATCATTTATCCATGTCCTTAATTGGACCATACTACTCTTATTTAATATACTATTAAAACCCTATATAATTAAACAAAAAATCCGTTTAGAGTTTGAAATAGTATAGAAGTGGTGATAATTCCAATAATAATAATAATTTTATTATTACTATTATTATTATTATTATTATTATTATTATTATTATTATTAATTACTTGTTGGGAAATATCTAGTTGGGTATTTCCTTGATATTATTCTCCTAAATAGTTAGGAAATCAGATCTGGTATTATGTACAGATATTAGGACATTATGTAAAGATATTAGTTTCCTAGAATAGCCATCTCTATTTCTATATATACTTGTATCTATGTACTGATGTATAAGTGTGACATACAAACAGTAGAGAATTTCTGCATGGTATCATAGACACACCTGAACATTAAAAAACCCTACCCACCACCTACTCTCTAATCCTACTGCCTGCACTGTCCTAAAATCCTAGCCGCCCCACCTATTGTTTCTAAACTTGCCAATCTATGTTAACCATGTCTAACATTGGTGAATCCTCTAACCCAGTTCAGACACCTCCTCCACACAATACTTCCTCATATTCTCAATCCATTCAGATCACTACTATACCAATGAATGGAGAGAACTTTTTCGCTGGTCCCAATCAATGAGAATGTACATCCGTGGGAGGAAAATTTTGGATATTTGACTGGTGACAAAAGGGAACCCACGGCAGATGATCCTACACTCGGAATATGGGATGTTGAAAATTCTATGGTGATGATATGGCTGGTAAATTCTGCGGATGAAGATATTAGCTCCAACTATATGTGTTATCACACAACTAAGGAGCTATAGGACAACGTGCATTGATTTGGGAAACCAGTCCCAAGTGTATGAACTAACTCTTAAATTGGGTGAGATCCACCAAGGTGAGGATAGTGTTACTAAGTATTTTAATTCTATGAAACGTTTGTGGCAAGACTTAGACTTGTTTAATGACTATGAATAGAAATCCCCTAATAATTGTAACTATTTTCGAAAAACAGTAGAGGATAACCGAATTTTTAAGTTCTTAATTGGACCTAATGTTGAGTTTGATGAGGTTAGAGGCAGGATTATTGGAAGACAACCACTCCCTACCATTGGAGAAGTCTTTGCAGAAGTCCGACGTGAAGAGAGCAGACGAATTGTGAAGCTTGGTAAATGAAATCCTACATCTACTATTGAAAACACAACACTAGTTGCTGGAAATACTACTGGTCGTACTAGGCAGACTGAGGAAAAGTCACGAGTGTGGTGTGCTATTGCAATAAAGCACGGCATACCCATGAAACATGCTGGAAACTTCATGGAAAGCCAGCAAATTGGAAGGGATCACATGAAGGGAGGTTTAATAAAACTTCCTCTAGTGATTCAACTCATTATGAATCACGGAAAATCCCATCAGCACATGAGGTGGATGCTGGACAGTTCTCACAAGAGCAGATTAACTAAATTCTGAAACTTCTGAAACCAAAAACTGAATCCTCAAATGCTCCTAATGCCTCTGTGACATAAACAGGTAGCGATTTGCGGCTTTATCATGTTCCTTTCCATATAATTCCACTCCTTGGATCATTGATTCAGGAGTATCTGATCATATGACCAGTTCTTCTAATTTATTTCATACATATGACCCTTGTTTTGGTCATGAAAAAATCCGTATAGCTGATGGATCATTTTCTGCTATAGCTGGTAAAGGTTCAGTACCTCTATCCTCAAGCATCTGCCTTAAATCTGTCCTACATGTTCCAAAACTAGCTTGTAATCTACTGTCCGTAAGCAAACTAACCCATGACTCTAATTGTACCATTACTTTTTTTTGACTCATATTGTGTTTTTCACGAACTAACTTCGAGGAAGATGATTGGCAGTGCTAAGTTGATAGATGGTCTCTACTACTTAGTTGATGATAACTTGTAGAATAAAGAAGCTCTTGGTTTAAGAAGTATTATAACTTGTAGAATAAAGAAGCTCTTGGTTTAAGTAGTATTCGTTCTACCCCTGCTAAAGAACATATTTTACTTTGGCATAATAGATTAGGATATCCAAATTTCTCGTACCTAAAAAGACTTTTGCCTCATTTGTTTAAGTTTGTGGATTGTTTAGAACTTCATTGTGAGCAGTGCATTTTATCCAAAAGTCATATGATTTCTTACCCTACAAAACCATATCAATCATCCAAACCATTTTACTTAATTCATAGTGATATTTGGGGTCCAACCCGTGTTAAACCTCTTACCAGAAAAAAATGACTTGTAACTTTTAATGATGATCATACTCGATTATGTTGGGTCTATATGATACGAGAAAATTTAGAAGTTGCTCAAATCTTTCAAAACTTGTATACCATGGTTGAAACTCAATATCGCACATGCATTGGTATACTTCACTCAGACAATGGTACTGAGTATTTTAATGAAGTCCGTGGGAATTTCTTAAGTCTAAAGGCATTGTACACCAACCTATATGTGTTAACACTCCTCAACAAAATGGTATCACCGAGAGGAAAAATAAACATCTACTAGAAGTTGCTCGGTCTATTATGTTTACAATGAATGTGCCAAGATACCTTTGGGGTCAGGCTGTTTTGACTGCATCCTACTTAATTAACCGAATGCCTAGCCGTGTTTTACGTTATGCAACACCCTTAGATATGTTTACACAATGCTTTCTTGAGAATAGACTTTACTCTACTCTTCCTCTTCAGGTATTCGGGTGTACTGCATATGTTCACAAATTAAATAGGGGAAACTCCAAACTATATCCAAGAGCTGAAAAATAAATCTTCATTGGGTATGTTCCAAGTCAACGAGGTTATAAGTGCTATAAACCGTTAACTCAAAAAATTGTTGTCTCCATGGATGTCACAATCCTAGAACATAAAAATTTCTTCAGGAAAACACTAATGAAGCAGAAAATGTTTGGGTTACTCCTAATCCCCTACCCAGGTCATTATTGATCACAATATAATTTCTAATAAAGAAGCCAAAGATACTTCTTCAAATCTGTACATGCCAGGAAATCCCGATTCATCCACAGGGGGGGAAATACTACTGTCCGCTCCTAGGAAACGGAATACTAAAAAGTAGAGAAGGAACCTGGGAAGAGGAAAACTCAATTGAGAAGTAGAGAACAACCTACAATGCACAGCCTCTCAAATCCCTCGGAGAAGGAACCTGGGAACAATTCAGGTAACCCTTATGCTACTTTACCCCTTATTGTGTCTAGTAATGATCAACATATACTTACTGACCCACAAATTACAAATGATATTCCTACTGATCTCTCTGCTGATAATTACCTACTCATAGCATTTAGAAAAGGGAAACGGGCCTGCACCAATCATCCCATATCAAAGTATCTATCTTATGGGAAACTATCACACACACATAAATCATTTATCTCTAAAATCACTGATCTATTTGTGCCAAGAAACATTTAGGAAGCACTTGAAGATCCAGATTGGAGATTAGCTGTTATGGAAGAAATAAATGCTCTTGAGAAGAATAAATTGTGTGAACTCTCATAGAGATAAAAGTTTGGTAAGTTGCAAATGGCTTTTCACTATTAAGTCTAAGGCCGATGGTAGTGTGGAAAGGTTGAAGGCAAGATTAGTTGCTAGGGGATTTACTCAAACCTATGGTATTGACTACCAAGAGACATTTTCTCCTCTTACAAAGGTAAATACAATTCGAATATTGCTATCCTTGGCTGTAAACTTTTAGTGGACTTTACATCAACTAGATGTAAAAAATGCCTTTCTTAACAAACACCTAGAAGAAGAAGTCTTTATGAGCTTACCCCAGGTTTTGAGAATACCTATGAGAAAAATAAGGTGTGCAAGTTAAGGAAGTCATTATATGGATTGAAACAGTCCCCTAGAGCATGGTTTGATAGGTTTGGAAGGGCTGTGAAGAGCTACGGCTATTGTCAAAGCCAAGCTGATCGTATATTGTTCTACAAGCAGTCCAAGGCAGGAGGTATGCAATCGATTCTTATTGTTTATGTAGATGACATTATCATAACAGGAGATGATGTATCCGAAATAGTAGAATTGAAGAAGAGATTAGCCAAAGAATTTGAGATCAAAGATCTTGGACCTCTAAAATACTTCCTCGGAATGGAATTTGCTAGATCCAAGGATCGTATATTTGTGAACCAACAGAAATATATTCTGGACCTATTGAATGAAACCGAAGTACTAAGATGCAAGGCAGCTGATACTCCTATTGAGACTGGTGTAAATTTCAGACCAATTCAACCTGAAAATGTTATTAATAAGGAGAGATATCAGCAACTAGTTGGAAGATTAATCTACCTGTCACATACCAGACCTGATATAGCCTTTTTCGTGAGTTTAGTGAGTCAATTTATGCACTCACCAGGCCAAGAACATTTGGATGTTGTATACAGGATACTAAGCTATCTAAAAGGAACTCCTGGGCAAGGTTTAAGGTTTCGTAAGCAGAAGAACCTTCAAGTAGAAGTCTAAACTGATGTTGATTGCCCAGGGAGTGCTACAGATAGAAGATCAATTTCAGGTTATTGCATATTTGGTAGTGGTAACTTGGAGGAGTAAGAAACAAAGTGTGGTTGCCAGAAGCAGTGCTGAAGCTGAGTTTCGTGCAATGGCACATGGAATCTATGAAATCCTATAGATTGAAAGGGTAATGGAGGAACTACAGATCCCTATTCCAGATCCTATGAAAGTGTATTGTGACAACAAAGCTGCAATTTCAATTGCTCACAACCCTGTTCTTCATGATAGAACAAAACATGTGGAGGTTGACAAGCACTTTATCAAGGAAAAGATTGAAGGATTAATTGTGTTCCCTACATTCCAACATCACAGCAGGTAACTGACATTCTTACAAAGGGATTACACAAAAGGCAGTTCAATGTTCTAGTTACCAAGCTGGCTATGGATGACATATACAAGCCAGCGTGAGGGGGAGTGGCCTTGATATTATTGACTCCTAAATAGTTAGGAAATTAAATCTGGTATTATGTACAGATATTAGGATATTATGTAAAGATATTAGTTTCCTAGAATGGCCATCTCTATTTCTGCATTATAAACTACTATTATTATTATGTACTGATGTATAAGTGAGTGAAATACAAACAGTAGAGAATTTCTGCATTATAAACTACTATTATTATTATGTAATAAGATCATGTCCAATCCTTAATTGGACCATACTACTCATTTAATATACTATAAAAACCCTATATAATTAAACAAATTTTTTAGAGTATGAAATAGTATAGAAGTGGTGATAATTCTAAGTTTTAAGTCCATATTAGTATTATAATAAATTTTGTTACAAGTGTCATAGCTAATTTTACACAAGCAAAGAATATACATTTTTAGTGTTTAGTATGCAATAGTAGTAACAAATTCAAGTTTGATGCCAAACATGGGTTTAACTATGATAAATGCAAGATTAACCATTAAATATTATATTAACTTACTAATTTTATTTTATTGTAATATTCTCAACCTTTGTAGAACTAAAACATCTAGCTGTTTAGTGTTTAACAAGGAGTATGAGTAGGGACAAACTCAAGTTTAAAGTGAAAAAAGAGTACAAGTATTATAAATGCAAAATAAACTATAATATCATTAACTTCCTAATATTCTATATAATTAAAAAACAAGAATAAAGAATATTTGGATCACTGTAATGATAACCATACTTTTCTTTCATATTTTCCTTTTCAATTTTAGTGATGAGATCTAAAGATGGAAATGCATGGAGAATAAACTAAAATATTTTGAATATTTGAATTTTCAAAACTGAACAGATTTAAAAATTCAATGGCTTTAACAACTATACAAATTATTTCATTCGTTTAATAAGCTTATATAACTCAATGGTCTTTCATAATGACTTTTTTTTCCCTGTAAATTTGAAGAAAACAAAGTTAGAAGAATGTTTCAGATTTAGGTTTTTTTAAAAAAAATTCAAATAACAAAATTTAGTTATACAGATAAACTTAATTTTAAATTTAAAAATTTGTAAAGTTGATTTAATTAAACAATTTTATATCAGGAATTTACCAAATTATATTCATGTTGATTGTAACAAGCATTTCAACCAAATAATACCCTATTTTAATTGACATTTGAATATTACCTTTTCCTATATAATTGATCAGTTAATCAACAGGAAAAAGGCAAACAAAAAAAAAAGTAAAATATTATTAATAATAAAATGCTGAATTAAATACTAATGTAACACATGCAAACCAAGTGCCATAATGGCTAATATATATCAATTAGAACAATACCATACTCCAGGAACTGGAACTTAAATAACCAGTTCAAAGTTCAGAGAACATTTTAACAGAAAAGCTAAAAGGGAAAATTTATACCGCTGCAATAGCAGAGCAATATCAGTGGCCTCTGGTAATTTTCTCTGCTTTTGTTGCCCATAAATTTGGCAGGATACCACATAAGTGAACTTCAAATCTGCTTGTGCCCGTGCTTCACGTGACAGCTCAAAACCCTGAGTGGTGTGAAAGTCTGTCTGGGAATAGTCATCCACTAGAATTGTAAGACAAACATCATGAGTACCTCACGGCAGTCCTGTCTGATAAAATCAATGACAGTGGAAGATCCAAAAGCTCATACCTCCAATTGATCTCCTTTCTAAGAAACTCTGTAACATAAGAGCTCTTCTATAATACATCATACCACGCACTGCATTTCCAAGGAACAAAAGTAGTAGGAAAATGCCACAACTAAAATAAGGTGACCCCAAACACAAGCACACGGCAATCTAATCATACAGAATGAGAAGACTGCACACAGGGATAAAATCAGGAATCCAATAATAACAAAAGAACTCTAACCAGTCCGAGCTAGAGTCTGCCCTCTGTAAGATGCCCAAAAACGTAGCTCCAGTGAATCACTAGAACTTTCTTGAAGTTCCACGTCCCCAGTGGACTCTCCTCTGCCAATCCGTTCCAGAAAATTCTCCCATTCATCTAATTTTCAAAAATCCCATCCATCATCCAGAAACACATGACAAATCAAAGGAGAAGAAGCTTTGCAATGCTCAAAATGAGAAGTATGAACATTTGCAGCAAAAACTCCTCACAAACAGGATAGCGAAATCTAATAAGCAACAGAGCACAAGAAAAGGAAACCGTGTAATCAAAATATTACATACATGTCTTGTTTATCAGTTTCTAGACCAGTTCTACTAAAGGTCTGCTTAAACATGTAGCATTCCAATTTTGGCCACAACTTCGCTGAACAAACTTTGGAGAATCATCAACCAAATTAGATTAACACTAAACTTAAGTTTCAAATAAAAAACACAAACAATCCTTTCTGTTAAATTTGCCAGTCCAATCTTGTAACAGCATCCTATTATGCCATATGAAAGAGAGAAATAGGAGAGAAAGTTGAGGGGTCTAACCCTAAGTTAGTTTCAGCCAATTTATTTAAAAGATGGAACATAAAAATATTAATACCCTAATGTGGGGCATGTAATACTACTACTCATCAATTCCACGTAATTTCAAAATAAACATTACAACCCACATGCAAATTTGAAGCTATAAATGATTATGTTGTTTGGAAAGCATGAACGTCAATTACTAGCTCTTATCGTGAGAGAGAGAGAGAGCAATCATGTGTGTGTGTTCCTATGCATGAGAGCGATAGCAATCATATATGTGTGTGTGTTCCTGTGTGAGAGAGAGAAAGGGAGGTTACCAGGGAAAATTTTCTGAAGATAGAAGAGAATGGATATCCCATCCTCATTTTCCACCCGGAGCTCAGATGAACTATAAAGCACAGTCTCACTGTAGTATGGGGTGAATACACTATTTTCCAAAGCATGAAAAAGTAAAGGAATGAGCAAAATATATCCTCAGATGCCATGAGAAATCATTTATTCTCAACTCTAACTCTATTTTACCTAAATGGCAGCATTTCACAAACTGGTTTTGCTGAAGGCATGTTCATAAACAGTGAATTAGTGAAAAACTCCAATCTTCTTCGTGCTTCAAGATTCTTTGGAATATTGGCTGCTGAATCCTTTACTGTGAGCAGAAGGTGCAATCGCTTCACTTGCTCCTTCTGAACATAGCAAGAGGAAAGAAATAAAGTTAGTAAAAACATGAACAGCAAAGAGAGGTTGTCATTATAGACTAAAAACACACATCACATATACTTACAACTTCTGGATCTCTTGGCCATTCTATCGTAGAAAACAAACGACCTTCATTTCTTGCTACCGCTAAAATGTTCCAAGTATCAAGCTGCTCTCTGTATATTTTGTTATAATTTATAATCATAAGAGTTGGATAATAGAACTACTTTGAGACTTAAAGTGGAGTGCAGAGGCATCATACCTAAGATCTAAGGACAGCAGATCATGTGTAACAACTTCATACAGATCATACACAGCTTTTGCAGCACCTTTGGCAAGTTCAGGAGTTTGATCTCGTATCTGGCACACAAACCATTTTGTTTCATTAAAACAATAACCAAAAATTGCAGTCATATGATCATATCAAATAGTCTGTGCCTAAATGCAATAAAATCTGACTAGTTGCAATTTAAGTAATCAATATCAACATTGCTGTTGCTGTTGCTGTTTGTAGAATTAAGTGTTGATTAACAAGTATGGTTTGGTTGATCAATTTGGCCCTAGCTCAACCAAACAAGGCTTGATTCCAATAATTACCAAGAAACTAATAACTAAGGCAATACAAGCATATTTAATATTTTCATAGCTACCGAAGTTAAAATATCTAAGTGACAGACACAAATTCAACAAATAAATTGCAGGTAATATAAGATAATATCTAAAACTGAACCAAAAGAGAATTTTTGCCTCCGTTATATGAGGGACTAAATAAACAAAGCACAAGAAAAAACACAAAATACCAGGAGTCCGGACAGAGCTGTGAATCTTGATAGCACAAGAGGAAGCTTCTTCAGGGATAAAGTGATCAAAAGTGATTCCTCCATTATGCTGTTGTTGATTTCACGGAATATCTTGTCAACCCTATGAGCATATGTAAGACAAATGAATAAGCATCTAGGAAAAGTATCATGCTACAAAAGTAATGAGAAAATTAAAAATCAAAATAAAACAGAAAGGAATAGTACCAAAGCCTCCCTTCGTCATCAACCAAGGAATGCAGAATTCTTTCAACACTATAATAGCATTCCTGTACTGCGTATGCCATATATTCATCCCTAGATATTCTGTTCCAGAGATCTAATTGAGTATCTTTGCAATCCACGGCCAAATCAACAGCTAACAGGATCTGTAATGGTTATAACATGAAAAATGTCCAAATCCCAGAATTTATAAATTATGTTCTACCCAAAGAAGAGAGAGAAACAAACCTTGCTACTTAACAGAAACAAAGGCCATTGTACTAATCTTAGGCTTCCCGTATTGCTAGGAATAGAAAGCAAGTCCATTTCCCTGGGAACGAGCACCAACTTAAGTGAAATGTGAATTTGAACCAGAGAAAAGAAATCATTAATACCGAAATTACAATTTACAACCATAAACCCTTCATCTACCTATTACTAATGAAATCTTCCTCACGCAAGCTTTTAATTATCTCATTCCAGAAAGGAGCAAAAGTTCCTGCATATGCTTTATTCTTCTCTAGAGATTCCTGTGTAAACAAGCAGAATATAAGTTCTAGCAACTTCAAAGTAATCTAATCACAGATAAAAAATTTAAGTATTCCAAGCATACAGCTCTTGGAATATAGGTCAGATGATCCAAATTTCTGTTTGTTCCCAATATATACATGCTTTCAATAAAGAAAAAGAACCACTAATTTCAATATAAATTATTTCTCGCAGATATTTCTATTATTTCCTACAGAAATATCTCTCCAACTACAACTGATCTATAGCAGTCAATATAAGAAATTTATGGCATTATAAGAGGCTTTTACTCTAATAACCTAAGCATCAAATGTATTAATCACCTGAGATGCTTGTGGGTCGAACGGAATCCTGCAAAACCAAATTAATTGAAATATTGCTCATGAAAGAAAGGAGTTAATTAATTTGCACCTGCAGAAAAAACTAGCAAACAACACACAACATAAACAGAAAGGAGAACTTCTGCAAAAACATTAAAAGAATTTCATCAAAGACCTTCTTTGCTGGAAATGGGAACATAGACAACCTTTATTTGCAGTCTTTGCTATTCAAAACGTCCATAGCAAGACAACGCAAAACAGAACATTGAAATTTTGGAAATATGTTCAACAAACTTTTGCAGCCCTCTTAAAATTCAGAATGCCCAACAAGTGATTGACCAGTTTACAAACTTAAGTAGATCATTTGGTAAAGTTACCTCCCAAATACAGGAGACCACCAATCGTTTCATCTGATTTAGAAAGGACACTAGTATAACAAAATGGGTTCAACATCAATATGCAACAAATTTACTTTCCAAAACAAAAGGGAAGTATGATGAAAATCTAGAGTTGGGAATATGTGCCTGGTCATGCCCAAATTCAACGATCCAGCCCCGGGTTGACTGGGGATCGGGCCAAGCTTGGGCCTGGGGACCAACCCAAGCAGGCCAAACAACCCCACCCCCAACCCCAAACAACGTCATTTTGGGCAGCCCGAGCTGGCTCAAGCCTGATCAGGCTTCGGGACAGGCTCAGACCGCCCGCTCAAAGGCATTTCAAAGAAGACTAACCAGAAATTTTTACTACAAGCAACAAAACTGAATCCCATAAATCTCAACTTTATTGTGAATATCATTGATACTACTATTATCATGTGCTTTAATGTAAATAAAAACCAACCTCCTTCCTTGTGGGGACACAAGATTATTGACAAAAGCCTCCGGAAAGCTCTCAAAACGTTTATGCACCATTTCAAGGGAGCGTATCTGTCAGCACAATATTGAGGAATTTACAGCAATAAGAGACACAATAAAGAGCTTAAGCCTACGGTCCATAAGTAGAAAGAAAGTTTCTTCAAATGATCACTCCAAAATGCCGTTTCATACCTCGCCTAAGCGAGCCCGTGCACCCATTACACCACCCACGATAGCTGACAACACAGTGTACCATATGTGAATGTCCATGAGATATATCTGCAAGAGAAAAGAAAACTGCTATTTAACCCGCTTGTTAAACTTTTCTACAAGGACATCCCTTCTTGAATTTATGCAAATAACTTCCATAATGTCTTCAATCAAAATGACTAAGGAACTAGAAATTAAAGTGAAGGGGCCCTTTCAAGTCAATAGAGTTGCAATTGGATTTTAATTTGTTTCACTTAAATATCTCAGATAATGAAAAGATATGACAAAATTAAAAAGTCCTGTGTTCCTTAAAGAAGCAATGACCAAATTTCTAAACGTCCACAAGCGAAATCAGTAAAGCACTCACAGCTACAACAGGAGCCCAGAGGCTAACTATGGTCAAGATATTGTTATTATCTGCAAAAATCAAAATCAGCAAATCAGTAACAAGTGCAATGAACTAAAGATGCTCTTCTTTGAAGAAGTATGGGTAGATAGTGCACGCTTTAGAGGACTGTCAAAATTAGTACATTTTATCAAGACAAATGTTGAATGATAAAAAGAAAATAACAGAAGTAAATATATTGAGCTGGATACGAAAAAATGATAAGGCACATAAACAGTTTAATAAGTTGAGTCTAGTAGCTATATGTGTGTTTTTGGAAATTAAAGAGAGTTCACTTCCATTGAGTTGTCCCGTGCTTTTACTCCAGCCCATTAGCTAACAATGTTCAAGATAATTGTTAGCATATGCAACATGTAATATCCTATTTCCAGCAGATATATAGTTGTCGATAGACTCATAACAGCCTCAATGAATGAAAAAGATTGCAGTGCGCCAAATTGTAGTAAAGCATAACATTATATGCAGCTTCACAAGATAAACAAGACCTAACAAGCATCTCCTTGAAGCCCCTTGCTAAACCAATCTAAAAATTTCCCACAACACAGGAAACTCAAACAAAATCAACAAACTTACTCTTTGATATAAGATCATGCCACGAGTATTGCACAGAGGGAAGATCCCTTATAATATTTGTGGGTTTGACAAGGGGTTTAATCTGCACGTAAGTTAAGATTATGTAAAACATTTTTTCCAGCAAAAATTCAAAGATGACCTCATGTCCTCTTTAATCAATGTGAAGATTAAGGTGCCATACTTGCCTGGAGAAAGTATGCAAATGTGAATTTGCACGCAAAGATCAGTAACCAAAACAGGACATACCTGTAAGAGTTAGAGGAAAATTTTAATAAACAAGGTTGGGGCATAATGTGGGATGTAAGAGAGGAAGCACTATTTATATCAGTCTAAATGAAGCAATCAAAAGCATACACACCTCCACATAATACATATTCACCCATATCAATGCTTGCAACTATTAAATGCAAACTGCGATATCCGTAAAGATTAAGAATTAAATGCATCATAAGATTTTCACAAACACGAGTCAACACACAATACAACAAATACACGCAGCTTTTTTAACTTCAATTCATCAAATATATTGAATTCATGTGCATTCCAATCCAAACTTACTAAAAGGAACAGACCATACAATGTCCCTCTCGCACTAAGAAAAAAAGGTACCTGATAAATCAGAAAGCAAAAGCAATAGATTCCACAAGAAAAAGAAATGCAACGAAGCAACATACACATGCATTCAAATTAAAGTTTGGGAGCTATGAAACTTGATTATCGAAGAAGAGTCAAAACATTGAATATCAGAGAAACAAACCTGCAATAATCACTCATTCTCTCAAAAAGACCACGTCCAACAAAGTATCGTTCCTGAAGTAGGAATAAAAGTTGCACTAAAATAAATATCAAGTATAGGGACAGATACATATCCAATCCTTTCAAATGAATGTTGTTAAAAGTTTCTGAACCAAACAGATATAACTGAATTACCTGATAAATCCACTTAAAAAATTGAAAGAATGGTTGATCTGATACGTTAGACAAAGAATGACAAAATGGAAGTTTGAGTAACAGAGCAAAGACCAAGCGCACAGCTGCATAAACACCTAATACAAGTATATAAATCCTGAAAAAGAATGGATCTGCACTCCGTTTATTCTTTTCATCTAGAACCCGCCTGCAGCATTTCAACACTAAAAATGAAGACCAATAGAGGGAATGAAATGTAATGGTACAAAGGCAATGTTAAACAATGATAGCAAAACAGCTCTAGCTACTCACAAGTAAAGATATGATACTCCTGCTGAAGCAAAGCCAGTCCAGAAAAACTGAATAACGACTCTTGAGATAGCCATGCCTCGTGCAGTGCTGTAAGCCCCAAACATAAGCAGAACATCTAAACAACCTGTAAGCAGCAGGATAGTTACCAAGAGAAATAAAAAATTTCTGAATAATAAAATTGCAGGTTTTATTCAAAACTCATCCAGAAATCAAGCTTACTCTTTATGAAAATCATGATAGCAAACACTGGCCCAACACTGAGTACTATTTTGAAGACATCCAAATTAATACGCCCATGGTTGAATGCTATAATCGTCAGAGCCTGCAGATAAGAGAATAATACGTGAACTTATTGAATATAAACATCTCACACTAATTACATCAATAATCACAAACTTAACCTGGAACATCAAGACCAGAAAGATCCATAGCCGATGGAAACTACGGTATAGGTGGAGAAAAGTACGATGCTCAACAAAAGAGCTTTTACCAATCTGTCAGGGAAAAAAAACAAGTTGTTAGGTCAAAGGATGCAAGCATTTGTTCAGAACTGAAAGTTATTAGCCAAACCAATATCTTCTTTTACACGATTACTCCGTCAAGGAAAAGTTGATATTTATGCTTTATGTCTTGCTTCAAACAAAATGCCAGGTACGATAAAAAAAGATGCATCACCAGCATCTAACAAAACAGAGCCATCATAACTTACAACTGACAACCGGTGAACAATGGGACATGCTTTTGCATGTTCCTTCAAACAAAGCTTGACTAGGTTTGCAAACACCAATATCAGCAACAAAATAAAAAGCTAAACTAAAACTAACACCACATTTCAGGTTGAATTCAAGAAAATCAAACTTTCCAGCAAAAATGAAAAACATTAGAGAATGTGGAAAACAGCAAACCATTTTGACACTTTATCAACTAAGATCATTTAATGGCCAACTATAATCAGAGAATTTAATAGCAGCATAGCTATGGAAAACTAATTTTGACAAGATGTACAATGACACAATAAAATTGACCGCCTTGACATCACTGTGTCATTAAAGCACCTTCTTAATCATACTTTCAAATATAAAGAATGAGGCATCAAGAACCATAAAAAAATTCTGAACAATTTATGAATACAGCAGCTCACCCTTTTTCGTCCTTTAGGTGACGAAAGAAAAGGTGACTCCCTCTTCATAGGCCAGCGTAACTCAAAGCATGTAGGTGACCTACATATGTGCTGGAAATGAGAAACAAAGACATTGCAAGTCTGCTATGAAGAAAATAGTAAGAGAAATCTCTGAGAACAAACCAAAAATATTCATTGAAGTCATCATAATTCCTCCAAGCTGAATGAGCAGCTCTTCCATTGTCATTCCGCAAAGCTTCCTATCATATACCATACAGAATTTAAAAAGATAAGTGGTCAATGGTTCAATGAATTGATCCACTCAGAAACCTCAATCTGAGCATGTCTAATTACTTGCAACTTTTAATATAATGGCAAGCACTTAATTTCACGAAATTAACTCACAATGAGGTTTTGCTTACCTTTCCCATTGCCTCATATATAGGACTAATAATTTGGTCAAGGAAGGACACAGAACCCGCTTCTGGTGCACAACTGGCAGCATGTTTAGCTTCTCCATGATCCAATATTGCATCCAATTCTTTAGCCATCTGAAAAACATAATTATGTTATCTCCAATGGACATAGATCATATGCCAAAATAGTATGGATGAACAATAGTCCCAGTAGGACTCCACCTAAGCAAATTACTCTAAGAGCACCAAAGTGATACTAAAAACATTTCTACAATATCTTCTAAGATATAATTTGCAGAAATAAACAACTTCCCAAATCATTAGCTGGTGAAAGACCATTACCACATTTTCAACTTAAGTTGGAAGGAAAAGGAATAACATTAAACCATTTGAAAAGGCATCCACAAAACCAAGCGTTAAATCAAATGTAGAAAAATATAATTAGGTTTGCATTAAGAGCAATCTTACGGCAACCACGAAATGCACCAGCAAATTATCTATTTAGCTTACAGAACTAATTTACCTGTATAAAAAATAAATGTATGCAGCGTAATGACCATTCAATTGAAGACAGTTTATAGATTCATTCATCTAACTCAAAGACAACTAAGAGATAGACAGCAGGCTTACATTGTGAAATATATAAGAAAGACATTCAGGAAGGAAACGGACATTTGCTGCTTCACCCCAAATAAGAAAGTACAGTGAAACCAAGAAAAGCTTCCTGTCCTTTGTAATTGCTTCAATTCTGTACAAGTTATATATCGTGTTTCAATGAACAGAACTTATGCATGCTTTCAAGATGAAAGCAGGCAGGAGAATTAACCTATTGTACGCAGGGCGTATTCGCAAGTATTTGCACCATTTGATGTAGTTATCCAGCACCTTCAAGAAAACTTCATTAATTGCTTTTTCATCTATCTTCTGCAGAACGTAAAAAGATGGATAGTAGTTAATAAGAATACCGGTTAACCAGCCAACTGAAATATCTGATTAACTTCTTCCAATGCCCATTCAGAAACTATGTAAATCATGTAATAGGTCATCAAGTCCAAACTACAAGGCACTAAAGTCCTATTAATCAACAGGTACTAAACTGCATCAGATACAATTGTGACTACACACATTTGAGTCTCATAAAAAAATGACGCATGCAACTACATCATGATTCCCGAACCTTCCAAACATTCGGCTGAAGAATGGATATTTTGGAGGTGCAAAATGAGGAAATATACTTGATCCTATTCATAGAAGGCATTATTGATCCAAATACCATGAAAAGAAGTAAATGATACCCAATATCTCAGTAACTAAGTGTGGAGTTTATAAATGCTCAGAAGATGTGTTATACGTAGTTTTGATAACCTTTATTGCCTATCAGATTTAATCCTATGAGTCACAATCAAAAAAATTCAATTCTAAAAGTTCTTTTACACTGATTAGAACTTTTAAAGATTACTCTAAATTCCTCACCCCATACCAAGCAATTTCAATAATTTCCGTCCTATAAGAATCCAAGCTAACTACAACGAAAAGAAAAAAGAAACTTTAAATAAAAGGTGGTGCTGTCGATATATTTGCCATTTTTCTAAGAGAGCTAATATACTAGGACTACAGGGTGTGGTGCTGTTCTTTGAAAATATCAATCTAATCCTAGCATTAATAAGAAAATCAACGGATTCTCTTTGACGAAAAGTAACGAAGAATTGCAAGACACATATGTCATGTGAAGTGAAAGAAGTCAATCTGTTAAACAGAAAAAGAACCAAACAGTTGGCAAGTTTAATAAATCAAAGAACTCACTGGATCAGCCTGAAGAGGTATACCAAGCCGTGATTGTGCATTTGCTATTGTAAGTACAACATTCTCACGCTGATTCCTTACATTGTCTTTCTGCAACAAGAGAATAAATTGTTGTACAGACAAAAAAGAAAAAGAATGGTTGAGAATAATTGATGTATCAGCATACTCTAATTTAATCATCAATATTTCCTTATAAAGAACAATGGTTTTGATCCTTATAAGGTTTTCCTGTTCCAGCCACAATCACCCTAACTTTATTCCTACTTCATTGAAATTTACTGCCCTAAAATCTTTCCCTACAATAATTTAATACTCCAAAAGGGTTAAAGTAAATCGATTTCAATCAAAAGGATAAAAGTAATGTTCTTAGTATCCAGACCAACCACGAAGACCATAACAAGGGGAAGATTGCTCAAGAATCATACAAAATGTAACTATATAATATATCCACTAGGGCTATATGACAATGAGGTCCAAAACTGAGTTCCAACCAAATAAAGCTTCTAGTCATAGAAGAGTGTTACTCTCATAACACTCAAATAATGGTGTTCTGCATTAACCCTTCTGAGTGTACAATCAGCAATATTTTTCACTTCCACATACTGCTAACTTGCTTGAAAGATAGCAAGATAGGTGAGATGGCAACAAAGTTATTCAAAGAAAAATAGTAGGAGCAACACACAAAATAATCGATACATCAACTTGATCATAAACACATCAAAATTCAGTATTCTTGTATATTTACCAACAATTACAAGACAGCAAAATAAAAATGAAAAACCTATACAGACCTGAAAGCCAAACACATATTCCAGAAGATCAAACATGTCTGCATGCCGTTCTCCAGATATCTCAAAATCAGCTGGAAGTCTGGGGAATTGCTCAGTATATCTAATGGAAGATATTGCACCTCGAACCTATAAAATGTAACTCAGAAATTTGGATATTCTCATGATGCAACATATTTTATATGCCTACAGAGGAAAACTTTGATATAATCCTTCCTCAAAATGGAAAGATGTCAAATAGAAGTGAGTATCTGATGGACCAGCCAAAAACAATCAGAAAAAGGGGAAGCTCACTTACTTCAGGGAAAGCTCCAATAACATTAGTAAATGATGGTTCTTCTAAAGGCACAATGTTGTAAGGTATGAGTTCCCCTACTTTTTTAATCCTTCGCACCTGAAAAGTCAAACAAAAACTAACTTCAGCCATAGCGGGATATGCTTTTCAAAAGATCTAATTTTTGTTGAACCAAAAATAATCCATGAAAACCATTAATGCTTATTCAAGGAAGTTGGCAACAATTAGAACTTGCACAAGTGAATGTAGCTAAAGTTTCCTTCACAACATCTCAAGAAAAAAATGTTAAATAATACAGCAAAAATTTCTCTCTGACAGCATCTAAACTTCAATCCAGAAAATTTTGGGAATAAAAGATGTGGCCAGCATTGGTGAAGGGAATCAAGGGGAGAGAATGACTTCATCGGGGTGAAAACTACTTGTCACTGGAAAGCTTAAACAGGCTTTGCCCTATAGACATGCTATACCTAAGATATCAAATCACAAAGAAAAATGACAAAAAGGAAGCATGTGAAAGAAGAAGAATAAGAGAGCATAAAGAGGTAATCAAGCACACATAGAGTGTTTGAAACTAAGAGATATAAGAAGGAATAATTCCATATGGTAACAAGTGAAAAGATTGCTTGATCTCTAAAGAGAGCTGCAATATTGAAGTTCCATTATTTTAAGTCCACATAAGCTCTAAATTCTCTCAACAACTTGCAACTGAACAAAACCGTAACGAAACAAACAGTTGCTTGAAGGATTTTACATTTTATTGAAATGTGGAGTTGTTGACTACAATTACTTCAGTGTATATAGAATTAATATCTGTGGAGATCTCTTGCTATAATTGAGAGATCTCTCCCTATAATTGGGAGATTTGATAACTAGGAATATCCCTTAATTATTCCTAGGGCTCTTGTATATATACTATGGAAATCCTATGTACAGATATCTCAATTCAATATAGAATTGTTTTCTACATAGTATCAGAGCCTTGTCTAATTAAAGGGTTGCTCTTCTTCGTGGAAATTTTTTTCCTTAGCTACTCCTCTCTGTTTGAACCAATGAACGACTAAGTTTGTACTCGCTCAAAACAGCGTGTCTTTTCCTCTCACCACCCACCCAGCCTGTTTCAGAACTGATCAGTGACCATACCTGCGACAGGCCTAACATCATCAGTGCAACCACGCTCAGTAGCTGACTGTCAACTTCCGACGCACTTGAAGGCCACCTGTCACCGTCCAGTCATCTTTTTGTCTCGGGTCTTGGACCACCAATGTCGCAAACTCCTACTCACCCTCCCTAACGTGTCTGACCACCGGTGGCCCATCAGAAAACACGACAAAAGTCCATGGTTGTTTCGAGATCCTATCTGTTGGTTTTTTTTTTTTGTTGTTGTGTTTCTGAAGAAGATGAATGGGAAAAACGTAACCTTTCAAGTTTTGATAATCCTTCACTTCAAATCAGTCCTGTAAAACTTGATTGAACCAATTATCTTGCCAGGTCAAGATCTTGTTTGTTGTTCATCAAAGCTAGAGGCTTAAATGGTTGCATTAATGGTGATAGTCAAAGACTTGATGTCAATAATCCTGATTATAATCATTGGGAGTCCAAAAACTCCCTCATGATGTCGTGGCTTATCAATTCAATGCAACCGGAGATTGTTCAAACCTATCTATTACTTGACACAGCAACAAAGATACGACAAGCTACTTCTCTGGGGTACTCTCAAGTAGGTAATAAAGCACAAATTTTTAATATTCGTAATAAACTGCATAACACCAAGTAAGGAGACATGATATGCTATATCACAGTCCTTTGCGGAGCTATGTGGATTGTGGTAGGAACTAGCTTATCAGAATTTTCAAGCAGAATGCTCAAAAGATGCTGCTAAATTCCAGAAAATGATAGAGGAGCATCGAGTATTTGATTTTCTCACGAGTCTCAAGCAAGAATATGATAATATACATTGTACTTGGAAAAGAGCCTTTCCCTTCAGTACAGCTTGCACATTCTCTTGTTTAGCAAGAAGAAAGTAGAAGAAATGTTATGCTACATATAGCTATTGTTGAGAAAGCAGGGTTAGTGGCTAGTTTAACTGAGAAGCCAAAATCTAATAAGGATCACTGGCACTTTGATTGTGGAAAACAACGGCATACCAAAGAAACCTATTGGAAACTGCATGAGCAGCCAAATCAGAGTCGTGAAAAATGCGGCAGCTCAATGGTAAGGGACCATGCTCACTTGACTTAAGGGAATAAAGCTTCTAAAGCACCGTCAACTAGAGTTTTATCCAATGAGGAACTTCAGAACTTAAGACATCTCTCAAAATTGGACTCCTCTTCCACAGTTGGTACATCAAATATTGCAAAATCACATATTGTGTACTCAAATCCTAAAGATAGTCCTTGGATTATAGACTCTAGAGCTAACAAAAATATGACAGGCTCTCAAAATAAAATTTTAACATATTCTCATAAAAAAGGGGATAATGTTAGAATAGCAAATGGGTCTTTTACCTCCGTATCTGGCACAGGTACAGTTAACTGTACTCCCAGTATCAATTTATCATCAATTCTTCACGTACCTTGTTTTCTTGTTAATCTTCTCTCTGTCAGTTCTATCACTAAGGATCTCAATTGCAAAGTTAAATTTTTTTTACTGACTATTGTGTTCTTCAGAACCTCTACACAAGGCCAAGGATTGGAATTGGTAGACTGCAAGATCACTTATATGTCTTGGAATGATGTGAACACTAAAGAATTCTATAGTGGCATAGGTGTTTAGGACATCCCTCATTTTTTGTTCTAGAAAAAGTATACCCAAGCTTGTTCAAAAGAACTTTTAATTCTTTGTTTTGTGAAGCAGGTGAACTTAACAAACACACGAGAAGTTCTTATCATTTATTTTCTAACAAAAGTTTGCTCCTTTTATGACAAACTTTTATCACTATGATGTTTCTAATAAAAGTTTGTTCCTTTTATCACTATGATCTTTGGGGTCCTACTCAAAATCCCTCTCTTTCTGGAAATAGATGGATTGTGACCTTTATTGATTGTTGCACAAGATTAACTTGGATTTATTTGATGAAAGCCAAGAATGAAGTGTTTTTGCGCTTTCAGTCTTTTCATAAAATGACTTGTACCCAACATGATGCCAAAGTTAAAATCCTTAGATCTGATAATGGATTGGAGTTAGTGGATGAAAAATTTTGTGCTTTTCTAGATTCCTATGGAATAATACATCAAACCAATAGGGAGGAACTAGTGTGATTCAAGAGGATCGAAGTAGGCGCTTAGATAGACCAGATTTGCAAACATACTCAAGATGAGAAAAGACAGAAAAAGTTATCATGCAATCTATGTCATCATCTTCCTCTAAAAACACTAGTGAGTTAGAATGTGATTTATCTAGTGATTTACACAAGCCTATTGCCCTTCGGAAAGGTGTTAGAACTTGCACTAAGCACCCAATTTCTAACTTTGTTTCCTATGACACTATCTCCTCCCTATAGAGCCTTTGTCTTATCTGTTTCCTCTGTGTCCATTCCACAAAATGTCCAAGAAGCATTGGAAAATGTCCATTGGAAAGAAGCTATAGCCAAGGAAATGAAGGCCCTGGCAAAAAATGAGAACTCGTCACTGCTCCAGAAGGAAAAAAGATAGTTGGTTGCAAATGGGTATTCACAGTGAAGCACAAGCCAGATGGATCTATTGAGAGATACAAGGCAAGATTGGTGGCTAGAGGCTTTACTCAAACATATAGAGTGGACTATCAAGAAACCTTTGCTCCTATTGCTAAGATGAATACGATCAAAATTCTACTATCTTGTACAGCTAACTTAGATTGGGACTTATAGCAATTTGATGATAAAAATGCTTTCTTCATGGAGATCTAGAATATGAGGTGTATATGGAGATTCCTCCCCGGTTTGAAGACAAGAATACACAAGGGAAGCTTTGTAGGCTAAAAAAGGCCTTATAAGGGCTAAAACAATCACCCAAAGCATGGTTTGAAAAGTTCAATCGGACCATGATTTCCTTTGGATATCACTAGAGCAATGCAGATCATACCTTATTATCAGGCATCCCCAATGCAAGATCACGCTTCTCATTGTCTATGTTGATGACATTGTGATAACGAGAAGTGATACAGAAGAGATGGTTAGGCTGAAGAAACTCCTTGCTCATGAATTTGAAATTAAGTATCTAAGGAAGTTGCAATATTTGGGAGTTGAAGTCGATAGATTAAGAAACGGAATATTTATCTCCCAGAGAAAATGTCCTAGACTTGTTAGAAGAAACCCGTATGATGGGTTGTAAACCAGCTGAATCTCCTATCGAGAGCAACCACAAACTTTACACATGAAAAAGTATATGAGTAGACATGGAAAGATATCAGAGATTAGTTGGGAGACTCATCTATCTCTCTCACACCAGACCAGACATAACATACGCAGTTAGCATGGTGAGTCAATATACGCATGATCCACGAGAACCACACTTACAGGCCATATTCTGCATACTGTGCTATCTAAAGTCCGCACCAGGGAAAGGCCTTTTGTTCAGTAACAATGGTCATCTTAAGATAGAAGCATTTACAGATGCTAATCGAGTTGGATCTCCAAATGATAGGAAATCAACCACTGGTTACTGTATGCTCATAGGAGAAAATCTAGTCAATTGGATAAGCAAGAAACATAATGTAGTTGCTAGATCTAGTGCGAAAGCAGAATACGAAGCTATGGCACAAGGTGTGTGCGAACTCTTGTAGGTAAGAAAGTTGATGAATGAGTTACAACTGATGGATGAAGGAAGTTTATCCCTCTACTGTGATAAAAAAGCTGCCATTAACATAGCTCACAATCCTGTTCAGCATGAAAGAACAAAGCACGTAGAAATTGATCGACACTTCATTAAGGAGAAACTTGTGAACGACTCTGTACACTTATCCTATGTGGGGTCTAATGAACAACTGGCAAATGTCTTCACCAAAGGACTCTACAACAATCAGTTTCACAATCTTGCTTGCAAGTTGGGCATGTGTGATAACTATGCACCAACTTGAGGGGAGTGTTGACTAGAGTTATTTCGGTGTATATAAAATTAATATACAGTGATCTCTTGCTATAATTGAGAGATCTCTCCCTATAATTGGGAGATTTGATAGCTAAGAATATCCCTTAATTATTCCTAAGGCTCTTGTATATACTATAGAAATCCTATATAGATATCTCAATTCAATATAGAATTGTTTTCTACAGGAGCGCTTTACAAACAAGCAACAAGAATAAGCTGCTTCATATCTTAATAGTGCATGATCTAAAGGGAGTAAAAAAGTACCTCCTCCATGATAAGCCTTCCAACCAGAGGATCAGCATCTTTCTTAAGTGCCTCCAAGACCTCTACCATCGCTCTCACAGTCACAAATATCTTTTTCATCTCTAAAGATCTTAGTTCCAATCTGAAATGAATAAAAAGAGAACATATCTTAACCCCTTATTGAAAAACACATCCGCAATCACCACCAAAATGAAAAAAGAAAATGGTTGCAAGGTAGACACAACAAATTCTAGCTAGTTGCTTGCACAACGTATTCAACACAAACATCCTATCATGAGCAATAGATAGATTTCAAAATAGTAAAATCTCATTCATAGACATTATGCAAACACAAAAATACTTAAAGAACACGATAAAGCTTAAGTTGCAAAAGTTGCATAAAACATTAAAAATGCCCCCCAAAATGAAAACAATAAGATCAAATGAGTATTAGAACTTGTTGATCGCATAGCAATGATGACAAACTAAATCCAACATACAGAGCAGATTACCTTGTTGGAGACTACTAAATAATATGTCAACATAATTTTGCAAAAGGACCAACTTTAGATTTTATCATATATATGAATCTTCATTTAGATTTATAACATGTTTCTGCAATAACCTTTTCCTTATGACAAATGGCCCAAAAATGAGTAAATGGTCACCCAACACACTTCATGGTCTACAAAGCAAAAATGATAAAGTTACTCTTGCACGTAAATGGAGACGTAGACTCATAAATGTCTCCAACCAACAATAAGTAACATAATCATGACAAAAAAAGTTAACATGGCCATACTCTCCCAGATTAGCAGTGGCAAAAGTTCCAGATTCCCGCCACTTTTGAGCCTCTTTTTGGATATCATCCACCCTATGTCGTCTCTTATAGCGTTGATAAAATTCCCACAGGTGCTCAATATCACGATTTCGATCTATTTGGGCACTACCTTTTTTGGCAAGTTTTTGCTGCAAAATAGTTAATACTTGATATCTAAAACATGATATAAAATCTAAATGCAAAAAGATGAAAAAAATCAATCAAGACCGTCAACTCCTTGTATTGAAGATGATAACACTAAAGCTCAAAACAATTCCTCTGCAGCAATGAAATTATAATGCTTGGAGGATACCTGTATTACAGACATCAAACCAGTCTTGAACTGAAGAACACCTCGACCATCACTATTTGGATCCAAGCTTTGTGCTAAGGAATATGCCTGCTCACACACTGAAATTGAAACAATAAGATAGAAACTATAGAATCCATGATTTTTTAGTAATAATCAGAGACACAATAGCTGAAACCACCATGACCTCAGCATTGATGGAGGTGCAGAAGTTGTAATTTCTTGAAAAATAAAAAGTTATAACTTAGTTACACCTGCGTCACATCAATTTCACCGGTTTACCATCCTTCAACTTACATTGTGGCCGCCTAGCTATCTCTACCTAATTATGTACAAAACTAAACATCTTCAACGCATAACATAATTGTTACTTCCCTTTACCCGCCAAATTTTCTCAGCAATAGACTATCAATACCCACTAAAGAAGCATAGCAAAAACATTCCTTGACAAGCACCATAACTACTTAAAAGCTCAAAATTTCCCAAGCCAGAAAAATGAAAAGTAGACCGTCAACTGAAATTAAAGTTAAGAAACCGAGAGAAATGGGCAAAACAAATAATTAAATAGAATAACACTTACGAATTCTGGCGACAGTAGGGTCCTCTTGTTGAATCTCATCAGCGACCTGCAAGATAGCTTCAATGTTGGTGGAACGGACGAGCGACGCTGGTACGGCATCGGCGATACCGGCGGAGGTTCGCCCGTCGCCTTGGCCAGCATTCCTCAGCTGCTCTCTCTTCAAAGTAGCTCTCACAAGTCTCTCCCAGTTATCGCGAACCCTAGGCATTTTCTCCACTACCTTTACAAACCCTAGATTTGTCCCGGCGAGAATGGTCCGGTAAGTTTTGACTCAGTTCGAGTTGGATACTTTGGCGACTCAGATCTGTAACTGTTCAAAGATGAATCGAATATAAAAATGAAAAGAGATGAAAAGTTCAAATTAAAGACACAACTATCAAAACTCTATATATATATGGAGCGAAGTAGGAGGAGCGACACGGTGATCGCGATAAAAGACGCACTGAACATGAAAATATGACTGTTAATTTACCGTATTGCCCTTGAAATCGATTGCCTGAGAGTCCTATTGTTGCGTTGTGAACGATGATGTTAAAGAATTTGATGAACTAGGTCTAGGTACGTAGTGGATCGACTTGACTTGTACTTGATTAGGAAAATCGCATGGCGGGTGCAGAGAATTGATCCTTCACGCGTTAAACTGGAAGCTCGTGGTCATATGTGACTACTTAGTCCGTAAGAATGATGTCTCATGTTTTACGTTTATAGTTACACTTGACGCTTTCAATTTTGGGAGCACCAGATCTCGCTAGCGTATTTTAATTTTTTATTATTTAATTTTATTCACATATTTATATAAATTTTATATAAGTATCTGATTAAGATTTAATATAATAAAATAAAAACTGACTAATTGGAATAAAGAAAGCCTTCATTAATTCTTTCTTTTTTAATTTAAAACATTAAGTTAAATTATATTTATTAAAGTAACGGGCATATATCAAAGAAGTTATTTGGCAGTCAGTGACCAAAATTAAGTCATACTCCAACGAAAGAATGTACATTTCGACATTAGACTAGTTAATACAAATTTTAAAAATTTTATTATTAAAGAATAAATTTAAATATTAAAAAAATAAATTAATCTTTGATAAATCAATATACATTAGTCATACTACTTAAAAGATAATGGTTATCATCCAAGCCCGAATAGATTGAGTCGAGTTTGGACCCGACTTGGCTCAAGACTCAACAATGTGGACGTGCTGAGTATTGTAGATCTATTGATCAGACCTCTATAGTTTATCCTTATTGCAACCTGAAAAATAAGTTGTCATTTTTTTTTTAATAATCTACGAGATATTTTAGAATGGTCTCAATTATAAGAAGGCATTTTTAAGTTATCCATTCTTAAACTAATTCCTGCTCATATTAGATAGGTCCCTTACGGGAGGTAAAACTCTAATTTTAAATTTTTAAATAATTACATACATGAGAATAGTTTAAATCTACGACCTCGCTTAAATTAGCAAAATCCATTATCAACTCCTCTGCAACTTGAGACTATAGGCTAACACTTTTAATAAAGATGAAAATTTGAGACGTTGACTGTGGATTTGCTTCGCTACTAAGGTAGTTCTCACCCTTTACAAAATGTCTTAGGCCTTGTTACTTTTGAAGTTCTCTTTTCGTTACGGTCTTCCTTACGGTCGTGCGATGGGCCATATTTTATCTGCATATGACCTATAATGATCATAGGCTGACACACGGATACGTGCAACGCTGTCTTTAACCATTTTTTTTAAATATTTTTATTTGAAATCTTCTGTGATTCTCGATAAATCTCATCTTAAGTTAATAAATACACTATTACTTGTAAACATAATATGAAGTGAGTATAGTTCTAGCAAAAGAAAAATATGTGCAATTTCATTCACACTACTACCTATGAACTTAAAACCATCAAATTTGCTTAAGTTATTAAATAAAGTTGAATCTACATACGAAGAAAGGGACACGTAAATCAGTTCCATTACAAAAACAAGTGATGAAGGAGATAAAATTAGGAATGAATATAGAAGAGTGAATGAGGAGTGAAAAAAAAGAGGAAAAAAATTGAGGATTGATGAGTTGTCTCAAATATAGAAAATTGATGGTTAAGGGAATCAAAAAAATTGTGGTTATTTATCATCAAATGGGTAATTGTTAAGCTTAAAGAAAAGGCAAGTAGATTTTTTAAGTGTCCATATTCAAGTGTTTCATTGGCCACTAATGAATTAATGACAAAGACAACCTTTTGAATTGAATAGTACAAAATTGAAAGATTTGGAACTAATTTGAATATTATTAATCCTTGATGGCACCCAAGATGGGATGAGTGTCTAACTTAAAGTGTTCATGAGCAAAATTTATAAAATGTGACAATATAATATAAAATAATAAATTTCAACAACACATTTAAACAATAATGTAAAAAGATTAAGGGAGTATAAATGTAAATTGAGTTATATTGGTTCAGTAAATTATCCTTGCCTATGTTTACTTTCATAACTCTTTTTAGAATTCCATAATAACTCTTCTTTAAGAGTGAAAAATAACCTTTGTATAATTTTTTTAATAAAAAGAGATTCATTTTCAATTTTTCTTAACATTGAAGAACCTTGATACTACTTGGAACACCACTAACTACAATATACAGAATCCTGATAGAAGATTACAACTCAAAATATCTTACTTTATTACTTTGATATAAAATAAAGCTCATTCAATCAAATATAAGATAACGAATGCTAAAATGTTTGATAAACACTTATAAATATGTGTATAAGAGACCTAAATACTTTTTGATACAAGAACCGATGAGAAAACGTATATTTATAGGACTTTAGGATCTTTACTAGTATTAAAACTCATTACTTAACCAGTAAATCATATTGGTTGAAAAATATGAATTTAGTGCACAATATTCACTAATCATTGCACATTGTCAACCATTGGGGCATATTCATTGACATATGTCCTTTGGAAGGACATTGATTGATCACATTGCAATATTGGTTGACCAAAATGTCAAAAATTTTGAATGTTGTACATTTAACTTACGTTGGTTAACCATTAACTTATATTAGTTGATCAATTCTCCCAAAACATGATTTTAACAAATCTAAAAGCTCAAAATTGATTTTTAAATATAATTATATTCAATAATAACTATAAAAAATTCCATCAAAGAATGTTTAAAAGATCAAGAAGCTTTTCTTTAAAAAAAGCTTTGATATATTTTAATGAATGAAAAGACTTGTGTAATGAGGTAAGATGCAATATTTACGTATGGTAACCTTTTAAGATTACCAAAGTAACAAAGTCATATTAAATTTAACTATAGAAAATATATAATAACCTTAATGTGCCTTGATCTTCTTCTTTTTTTCTTAACCTTATCTTCACTTTGAAGATTACAATTTTCAATTTTTAAATTATCTTCATAAAGTATCTTTTTAAGTTATATGGCTGCATCTTATTCTTATACAACTTCTTATCAAGATAACAAATTCATTAGTAGTACTCATGTTTTGTTAATGCCAAAATGTTAATTGGAACCTCCCATGGTTCAACAATTTTCCTCTTTTCGATGATGACTAAATATTTGTAATATTAGAAATAAACAATAAAATTAAGCATACAAGTAACTGTCCATATCAACAATGATTAGTTCCCCCTTAATTTATGCTCAAAACATAATTCAACATCAAGAACATAAGAGATATTCAATATCAAATGCATGTGAAATGCCCCTATATATAAATAAAAGAATTTACTCAAGTATAAAATATAATATATACAAAAGCCACCATAGATAGAAAAGTCACTCTCCCTGAATGTTATCACTCCCCCTAAATCTAATATCACTAAATATTTCTCTACTTTTTACAATCATAAAAAAATAGTTAGCTAAAGGAGGGCATGAAGACTAAATCAAATGATATAGGTCATCAAAATGGTGCATTATGATGTCTCAAAAAGAGGCCTTGCAACATAGTGAGCTAATACTTAATAGTTGTCAGACAAGCATCAGGTGGAGACCTAAGATGTAGTAGTAAGGTAAGAGTCTCAAAATTTACAGGGAGATCGTTATTGTGACTAAGTAGAATTTCATCGAGACTAATGTTGTATAAGGGAGCCTCATGTATTGGCTAAGAATTGGACACCTTTATTTATTATTTTAGGTCAATCAAATAAGTAGCATCGTTAGTATCTTTTCATGAGAATGATTTGCTAAAGAAATGAGGTAGGTAAGACAATATATTTAAAAAAAGTGTATGTTTTTGTTTAATAAATAAATATTCCGTTGGCCCTTTTTGAAACAAATTGAGTTATGAATAGAGCTAGTAGCCAGTTAAGAATATGATATAGCTGAGTAACCAGTGGACATTTATCACAAATATTTACTTTCGAATCAAAAAGGCTAAATTCATGTTAATGAAAATTAACAAAAATAGTGCGTTGTTTAATAAATCCTACTGATCTTTGTGAATAACATACTTCTTATGAAAAGCTACTTAAGTATAGTTTCAATTTTGATTGACTAACTAATTATCAATGTGTAAGTGACAGGAGTGAATAAATTTGACATTAAGTCTTGATTAGTATGCATATTTAGTCCGAAGTACTTAAAAACATTTTTTATAAGTTAATAAGTTAGAACAACTTGAAGGATTGTATTTGTAGTTAAATTTGTTTCGTGAAATTCAATGTCCTTGTACCATTATTGCATATGTATGTGTTGTTGTTTGGTGTGTTTGTGTTTTGTTTGTTTTGTTTTTGCTTGAGGACAAGTAAAAGTTCAAGTGCGGGGATGTGATAGTTGTAGGTTGTATGATGTTTTAATAGACATTTTAGTATGTTTTTAGTTGTTAATTAATTGATTTATGCATGTTTAGGTTTAGAAATGTGTTAGTTGGTTAGATATTTATGTTTTGAGTGTTATGTGTGTTGGAGCATGTTATTGAGCTTTAATTTTATGTATTTGAGATGTTTTGGTATGTTTGTTAGTGTTTAAGATCAGATATCAAAGAGCGGAGAAGACTAGGACGAAGCCCGATGGAGGATCCAGGGCCACGATTGTGACAGAGGTTTTTTTAGCAACCCACAATCGTGGCCTGCGTGAGGACAGATGTTGGCCTCAAGAACATAATTTTTCGCGAGTTATTTCGGACTTCTAGGCTTAAGTAAAACTTAGTTTTTACTCGAATTAGTAAAGGACTACATAAGACAAGAAAAATGACCTAGAAGGGAGAAGAAGGAGAGCCACTTTAGGAAAAAGCTAAGGAAGAGGAAGAATGAAGAGAGAGAAGAGGAGAGAGAAGGTGGAGCTTCAGCTGCTGCTTCAATCTCCAATCCTCTAAGTTATATTTTCTTCTTTTCATCTTTTATTTCATTCATTTGATGTATGAGATGGAATCGATGGTGATAAACCTTGGTTTAAGGATATTCTAACTTCTTTTAGGGATTTATACATGATTTAATATTAATCTAGTTGCTTTTGTTGTTAATGATACTAAGTGTTGTGATTATTTGTTGTAATTGCAAGCTTCAGTGATAAATTGAGAGAGTGAACTGAATGCAAAATGATTAGACTGGTTAAAGAGAGTTAAACGATCTAATAGATCATGCAAATGATCAAATCAGTAATTATACGGAGAGAGATCTCGTGTGAGGACTCGGTTGGAATGCTTAAGAACTAATTAGGTTGTGGTTGTTTTGTCAATCGAGAGATTACATGTTCGTTAACTTAATTTAGTTAGGGTTTATGATTTTAAGGCTTAGTGATTACAACTCGAGGGAAACTAATCCACCCTTAGAAAGTCTAAAACCGACACTGTATTAACACAAAAGTATGTAAGTTAGCATTGGTGATAAGATAAATTTCCTTTCTTATAATCTGCTAATCTTCCTTGTTTGAATTTCAATTGTCAATTTATGGTACTCAAATTTAATATCTTGCATTAATTTACATATTTGATTGTTTTCTTTTTTGTTTAGTTTTTATCTTTATTTTAATTATAGTTTTAGGCCTTCGATAAATTAGGATTCAACTAGTTCACTAATTTCTTATAGAATCGACACCTCTTATACTACGCTATGACTTATGTTCTTGTAGAATATTGAGGGTTTTATAAGATTAAAACTTACTCAACATCAATTATATCTCTTTAAAAACTCACAAAAAAGAGGAAAAAATATTAAATGAAGGGACATTGGTTGATCATAAAAAGATATTAGTCAACCAATATAAGTAACTGGTCGACTAGAACTTCAACCAGATGGTGAACACACTCAATGGATAGACAAAATTGATAACTTAAGGAGGACATTGGTTGACCACACTCTGATTTAAGTCGACCAATATACCTTGAACAATTATGATAAAACCTCAAAGCTTAAATGAAATCATTAAAACACATAATTAATCACCTAATAATCAATAAAGAATGAAGCAAATCGCATCAAGGGATCCTTATCATATAAAATGCACAATTCTTTTCTAATTTTGTAAAACCTATCCTTATTCATTACTTTATTGAAAATATCAACCATTTTCTATAGTATATCGTCAAATTCTAACTCAGTATTCCCTTATCATATAGAATGCACAATTCTTTTCTAATTTTGTGAAACTTATCGTTATTCATTACTTTATTGAAAATATCAACCAATTTCTATAGTATATCAGCAAATTCTAACTCAGTATCCCTGTTTTATATATAATCTCTAAGTATAGATGTTAAGATCCATGTTATACTTCTTTTTAAAGCATGTTCAATTTCTTTTTCATAGTGTCAATCAATCATTCATCATTAAGGAGACTCAATTTGACAAATAAATGTAAGATGTGACATATTTTTAAACCATGAACTAACAATTATCCCTTATTAAAAATCACCTATGGTATGATTCAAATGGCGTTTCTTCTTGAATTTCTAATCCATTATAAGCATCTTATCTTTATCTTCCTCACTTAGTCAACAGTTGGTTATTTTAAAAGGTCTTAGTGATCATAGCTTTTTCATTTTAAATGCTAATTTCTCTATATCCCACATCAACATCTTTAAAATTTTCTTATACGAAAGGTGTTCAAGTAAGAAAACATGTATAAACTCTTTAATGTAGAGAACCTTCCTATTAACTAATCTATATACTTTTCGAAAATAACCAAGAAAAATATGTCTTTAGCATTCATTATTCACAAACCTTTTATTCCTTTTCTATAAGATGAAGCCATCATTTTGTTTTAAGTACGTAAATAAACTTAGGTCATTGATTATTAGTCTCCTTCTTAACATATACTTTTACAAGTTTACTTTTTATTCTTTATTTAAATGAGGCCTAAAGGATTATTAGTAAAATTATATGTTGTAATGTGTCTTTGCATAAAAATTTATTCATATTCTTTCCTTGACTTCAAGCCTAGATTGCGCGGCATGCATGAAAGCGTGAGACTTGATTTTAGAAGACGCCTTAGAAATATGGCATATATATAGCACCTCACTCCCGCAAGACACGTACCCGACATCTTAAGGGATATCCGAGTCTGTGCCCTGCGAGGATGGCATGTTAAAGCACTCAATCATTCAAACTCATTAAAAAAATTTTTGAAACCACAAACATAAGGTGCGAAAATCGATAACCAAATTAGGCCCACTTTAATTCATAACATTTTCAATCATAGTAATACAATCATTAGAAATTTCAATAGCCATTTGGGCACGTTACAAATACAAAATACTTGTCAAAATTTCATTACATTGCAAAAACTATATACAAACATTTCCGATTTAGAAATTTATTTCAAAACAGAAATATTCAAATACACAAGTCACAATAATTACGGAAGACTTAATTTAATACAAAATAAAGGAAATACTAATGTAGACGTCAACTGACCCTGAACTCTATCTTTTACTTGCATGTTGTAGGTATACTCCCGATTGTCTAACGGGGTACTCTTCAGGCCTGAAAAATAATTACAAATTTTGGGTGAATTTTGCAAACTCAATGAGGTAACCTTCATCGATGGTTCACTCAATTCATGGAACACATCATTTTACATAACATATAATCACATACTGCACTTTACATAAGTATCACATTTTCACTTAAGCATAGGCAAATTTGGCATTTCATTCCAGCAAACATACTTAACAATATGTATATGAAATACTCATGAGACACTTTCTAATTATTACGTTGTTGTAACCGAGTGCCTGAATTGTCCCATATCCATTTTAGATACTGGGTTCATTAATAACTATCCCTTATCCGCTTGGGGGATACATGACTCATTTTACATAGTAAGCCTTAGGCTCTTAATCACTTTTGAGCTCGAGGCTCATTTTCAATCGTTGAACTTTAAGCTCTAATCGATGGCTACTCTAGTCACAACTATCATTATCTGATTATGCATTCATGTATGGAATGCATGTACCACAATCACTGTAACACCCCACTCTCGCATGACCCGAACCCAACATCGATGGTGATATCCGAGTCTGTGCCCCGCAAGGGTGGCGAGCTACATCACTCAGTACAAATTTTTTTAACACATACACACACACATTATAATTTATGCGGAAAACAATTGACATAAACAATTCAATGGCCTCGGGGCCCTTTTCATAAATACAATTTATTTCAGTCTGTTGCTCTTACAAATTGACTTAATCATTAATACAAAA
>JANIJH010000007.1:53069421-53089067 GCA_024520975.1 Erythroxylum areolatum
TCGGGAAAGTCCCGGGAACAAAAATTTTTGTTTTCCGCTGCCGGTACATGTGATGTACCTCCCGGGATTTTCCTACATATTAACCTTATGTCAACAAGAACAAAAAAAAGGGAAAGGTTTGACTCTTGGTGAAGATTTTGGAAAGACAGAGAAAGCACCTCATGCTACTAGATCATTGGTCTCAATTTTGCAAGGTCAGTCAGTAAAATCGACTAGAGAGACAGAAATTAAGAGGAAGTTGATTTTTGAAAGGAAGAAGCCTCAACAACAACCTCCTTCTAGACTGCCAGAAGAACATAAAAAGCTAAAGACCAACCAGAAAAAGACTACTTCATCTGATGTTCAACAGAAGACAAAGTCAGATGAACATAAATCAGCATGTTATAATCCTTCTCAACCTATCAGAAAAGAGGATTTGAGAATGAAGGTGATTGAAGAATCGGTACTTGTTCGAAGTAGAAGCTCAATCATTATAAGAGAACCTTTATCAAGATACAAGTCGAACCCATACTAATCAATGAACAATCAATACATCTATTGAATCATGAAGAAAGAAGATTATATGGTATTCTACGAGATGAAAAGTTAGAACCATATCCAATGAAGATGTCCAAGGATTGGTATACAATTTACCCAATCATAAGCAGAACATTGATCAAAATTGTGCCTGATATACAACCGAGATCTTCACACATTATACGCAATGAAGAAAAAGGGAAAAAGAAGATGTTCCCTAAAGGAAATAAAGATGATCTTGCAGAAGATCAGATACAAGCAGCTGTGAAGAACATAGATGAGGTATGTAATGCAACTCAACCTAGAGGAATCTATGTTTCACATCATATTTCAAAACCATCAGAAAGTCAGTGTGAATGCTTCACCACAGATGCAACTTTCAAGGTTATTGGAAGAGTGACAAAAGGACAGTACAAAACTATCAAGGTTGAAGGTATCAAATTCAACTTAGAGACCTTTGTGCATCTGATCATGCATTTTAGACCTTTAAGTTTTATACCATCAATTAAAGAAGTACTACACCTCCTTGGAAAACCAGTTTTAAAACTACCTAGACCTGATGACCTTGATCTCCTAGATGGAAAACAATCTTTCAAACCTCCTGTTATCAAAATCATTGAATTAGATGTTTTACCTTTAGAACTTTCTGTTGCTACAAACTTCCATCCACCAAGTTCACCTTAACAAGATTCTACCATTGTTTTGGAGGAAGTTAGTCACACACAAAAGGAAATTCAGGAAGCCTTAGTAAATGAAATTGAAGAAATTTATACTAAGTTTGATGATCTGAGTGACTCGGTGGGTGATCTTCATAAAGAAGTAGATTATCTACAAGTTTCTATTAAAGAAGACCTCAAGTTAATCTGCATTGATATGCAACGAATGTTTTCTGAAATTATGAAGCATCTTCGGTAAAGTTTTTGATTAATAACAAATAGGGGGAGAAGAGCAGAAGAAAGTATATGGGGAGACCAGAGACAAGAAGAGAAGACAGAAACGACTATAAGTTTTTATATCATATATGTATTTCATATATGCATGTGCATATCTTTTGTTGTCTTTTTATTCGTTGCTTGAATAATATTCGTTTATTCATATTTATCTTTCTAAAATTATGATTATTTGTTATCATCAAAAAGGGGGAGATTGTTAAGTCAAGAAGACTTTACGTCTATTAATTTTGGTAACAATTAAATAATAATAATATTAGAAATAAATGAACTGTTTTGATAAGTGTGTTAAGTTTGCAGAAAAATAGAAGTATCATATAATCATCATAGACGAAGCGCAAAAGCACAGAACAAGCAAAACATAGACGACATGTGATCACAGAAGAAGCAAAACACAGACGACACGTCATCACAGAAGAAGTAAAACACAAACGACACGTCATCACAGAAGAAGTAAAACAAAAACGACACATCATCACAGAAGAAGTAAAACACAAAAGAAGCAAAACACAGACGACACATCATCACAGAAGAAGCAAAACACAGATGACACGTCGTTACAGAAGAAACAAAATACAGAAGAAGCAAAACACAGGCGACTCGTCATCACAAAACAAGCAAAACACATAAGAAGCAAAATATAAACGACACGCCATCACAGAAGAAGTAAAACATAGAAGAAGCAAAACACAGACGATACAGAGAAAAAGATACTTTAAGTACGTCAGACAGTTAGTTAGTTGAAGTTAGTTACAGAACTCAACTAAATAACGGTTTCTACATGAAACAAGAAGTAGTTGAAGACTTAGGCTATAAATACTAGTCATAGTTAAAGACTGAAGAAGTTAGAAAGTTAGAGAAGTTTTAACCTTTCAAGTTTTATATACTTAGAAAAATTCTATATTCAAAGTGCGATACAAGAGAGAAAATACTATTGTAACAAAAAGTTCACAATATCTTTCCTAGTGAGAGAAAGAAAAAGCTAAGAGCCTGGAGAGGCTAAGATAGCAGAAAGAATACTTTGTGTAAGAGATCTGAAGAGGCTTTGGAAGGGAAGAAAGAATACTTGTAAAGTTAAAGAAGTATAGTGAAATCTCAGACGAACTCTAAGGACTGGACGTAGCCTAAGGTTTGGGGTGAACTAGTATAAAATGACGATGTCTATTTTCTAACCTTGCACTTTAATTTTCTTTGTTGTTAGACAAATAGATAGAAGTTATTTACGATTCAAATACGTAGCTACTTTAGTATAATATCTTGAGTATTATGTTGATAGTTGAAAAAGTTTTTTTTTCAAGAAATATCAAAGGTTTTTGTATTCTAAAAAAGATTACACAATTCAACCCCCTTCTTGTGTATTTCATATACTTTTTGTGAATTCTATATTAACAAATGATTTACCCTTCTTGTGTGTTTCATATAATTTTCATTAATTTTATATTAATAAGTGATTTACTTCATGTAGGATTGCCTACTATAGTACTCACCATTAGGCCACATTTCAATATTTCTCTTTTACAATGCATTCTAGATGCCAGGTGTGGTGTGATGAATGAATTCATAGATCCTAGATCCACCAATGCAAATGCCTTAAATTGAAAGACATGTAACACATCTGTAATGACATCTGGGGAGTCTTGAACCTCCTATCTTGTGATGGCATAGATCTTGGCCTGGGACTACAATTGATTGCTCTGTACCTCAGTCCTTATCTTAGCACTAGGACCTGTGGAGCTTGCTTTGTCTCTACCTCTACCTCTCAATCCTATACCACGAGCTCTACTATACTGAATTGTCATTTCAGTTACCGATCTTCCTTTTAATCTTGATTGTGCTCTAACAATAACAGGACAATCTTTGTTTGATGCTGAAAGGAGCCATAATGTAGACAAGCCCCCGATAGCTTCCAACATTCACCACCATGTTTTTACTTACAATGTTCACAGTTAGGCACCTGGGGTGGTGGCCTGCAAGTCAATCTATAGGGTTAGACAGAGCTATATGGTTAGACAGAGCTACCGACAATGATCGTCTACCACTGGTAAGCTGGACCTTGTATTAATGTGACAACATAATCAAACCTATCGTTTGCTTTATAATCCATTTGGTCTAATATTCTTTCTTTCCTCTCTAACCAGTCTCTGCCTCAATAGGGTTTGTACTTCTGTAGAAATCTATAGCTCCCTATTTTCTAGGCTTTTCGTACCTCTTTTCTCTCCTCTCAAGTACTCTTGGGGGCATTGGCTCAGACTGGGGCATAGGGGACTCTCTTTTGGTTCCTTTTTACTCAAGGTTAGTTAATTTGATGACTTAGTCCCCTATGGCAGATGACCTATAACAAACAATAATTGTGATCACTATACGAATTTCTCACTACATATCATGTTAAACTATTTCTATATATCCCTAGAGATGCCAAACCAAGCTCTAATACCAAAATTTGTAACATACCACTTCTATAAAGCACATACCTGATATTCTAGAGAACATTCGAGCACATACCCTATGGAAGCGACATGTTAAAGCAGTCACATCACTTATTGTGGCATTATACAGAACATAATCATTTTATAAAAATAAGTTCCACCATTTCATTCATGAAAATAAGCATACATTGTCATTACATTCTTTGTATTTGATTCATAAACATAAATATCCATTGTGATATTACACTCATAACTCCTGTTTACATAATACATGACATGTTAAAGTTTAAAACTCTATACGATGCGTACAAAAAAAAACTAGGTATTAGACCAAAATATTCTATCTAGACGCCTCAGTATCAGCTGACCAGATCTTTGAGCCATTCTTGGTTCCAAAATAGACAATGCTTGGTTGCTACGAGATTGTCTTAGAAACTAGGTTGTCCCGATACCTAAAAATCAATCATGCAATTTTGATGAGTTTGTAAACTTAGTGAGTGAACTGTCATCAACATGTTCACTCAAGTCAGGACATAATATCACAATCACATACAATCCAAGTTCTTAAATACATCATATTATTTAAAATCAATTCCCAATTATCACATCATTTAATTGTCTACCAAATGACAATATATGTATCTCACATTTTAACAAACACATTAGGAACACAAACATTTTATATTACTATTTCAACACAATTTAATAAATTCCTCACAACAGTTCACACACACGAACACACACATATACACACACACACACACATATATATTGTAACACCCCACTCCCACAAGACACGTGCCTGACATCTTGGGTGATATCCAAGTCCGTGCCCTGCGAAGGTGGCATGCTAGAGCACTTAATCATTCAAAAATCGATATAAATTTTTTTTGAAACAACAACAAACATATACGGAAATAATAACCAATTCGAGCCCACTTTCATTCATAAACATTTTCAATCAACACAATACAATCAATAGAACTTCAATAGCCAATTGGGACCCATTACAAATACAAAACACTTTAGTCATAATGTCTTTACATTCCACCATGAAAGCTTTTGTATACATATTATACAAAAATTTTGGAATACATTATTTTACAGAAATCGCGGAATACAAATTTATATAAAAATATAAAAACACTAATGCAGACGCAAACTAATCCCGACATCAAGAGATTCAAAAGTTAATTCTAATTTATTTAAATAGTGGCATTTAGTTACACCTTGAGAGAGGGTAGCTAAAATTTTAGGAAATCTTCGGTCAAGCATAAATTGAATTGATTAATCAAAAGGGAGCCAATATGGATAATGACAAGTCCTAATGTTTAATCTTGATTTTTCTCCAAGCCTTAATTTACGATTTTGGTTTGGGTTGCATTATTTCTTGTTATTTTTAGTTTGTCTTTATTTTATTTATTTATTTTTTAAATTCAAGTGAAAAAATTTCTTAAACAAAGAACAACCTGAATTAAATGGTATTTAAGCACAATCCTCATGGGATCAATATCCGCTTCTAACTACAAGTATGATCCGTATACTTATGGTTTTGAGCATAAGACTAGTAGTGTGTTTTGCAATCAACAATGGCATAAACTGCCATATGAGCTTCCTCTAAATTCTCTTTCCTCAGATCGGCAACATCAAATACACACAATCTTTGTTTCAATCACAAATTATCATTTGCCGCTGTCTGCTATGACATCACAAAATGCATGCGACTTGACACATATTTCAAAAATTCCTATATAAGATAGTACTTATGGGCTTTGATACCACATAAATGTAGCACCCCACTCCCGTAAGACCCGAACCTGACATCGTCGGGTGATATCCGAGTCTGTGCCCCATGAGGGTGACGTGCTAGAACACTCAATCAGTCAAAACTTGGTATAAAATTTTTTTTGAATACAATTAAATACACAGAAATCAGTAATCAATTAGGGCCCACTTTATTTCGTAAACATTTTTCAAATCAACACATTACAATCAGTACACAACTCATCAGAGATTCACTAATCACTTGGGGCCCATTATAAATACAAAACATTTCCAACTCTAAAGTAATTACATACTGCAATATTCAATTACAGATGATTCAAAAGTTCACGGAATGTATAATTCAGTACGAAAATAAAGAGATACAATGTAGATGCAAACTGATCCCGGCCTCTATCGTTCCCTTGCATACAGTAAGGATACTCCCGGTTGTCAAACGGGGTATTCTTCTGAGTCTTGAAAAATATTTACAAATTTTGGGTGAGTTTTGCAAACTCAATGAGTGACCATCATCGATGGCTCACCCAAATCACGTAGCACATAAATCACATCATTATACATTTCATACTTCACACTTCACATTCAATACAATTTGATCACTCATATTATGCATATGCAGTGTACATGAGACCCACTTTTCATTTGTTATTTTGTTGTGACTGAGTACCTAAACTGTCTCATATAGGGCTTATTGATAACTATCCTTTATCATCTTGGGGGATACAGGGCTCATTAAACGTTGAGCCTAAGGCTCTTATTCACTTTTTAGTTTGAAGCTCGTTTTCACTCATTGAGCTTTAAGCTCTGATCGATGACTACTCTAGTCACAATAGTCATTATGTTTCATGCATTCATGAAATTAAATGCATCAATCACATGTGATCACTTATTCACTTCCACATATCATCAGACCCTAGTCCGGTATTCCACATTTATGTTGAGAAACACTTTGTGATCATGCATTCATGTCATGAAGCATTGAGATCATCACGTTCACATATAATTAGAACTTCAATATTACATTCAACCATCAGAAACCTCGGACCTTCATTGTCTGGAATCACACAATCAATTCACATCTCATTCATAATCACTCAAGTCATAACATAAACGAAACAGACAATAAGGTAAGACCATCTAGGTCTACTCATAGTATGCTCCAGATTAGCATTTGCTTCCAAATTCTGGGAACGCCTGAATGTGAACATTAACTCGTTGAAAACTCCTAAAAGCTCTAACTATCTTCAAGCCCTACTCCATGCAAAACTCACGTTCTACTGTGAACACTTACCAACCTCTGTTTTTTTTTAAGGAAGAAGAAACACTTAGCAGTAGGATAGGGGAACGAAAAGCAAAGAAATCTTTCAAAGGAATTTTGATGGAAAAACTCTGTGTGTTTTAAGAAGGTTCAAAGGAGGTGATAATAAGGAAAGAAACTTAAGAAATACCAAACCCCTTTTTGAACTCTCGGATATTAAGACTTACTTTTAAAAAAAGTACAAAAAGCAACTTAACACTTGTCACTTTCCTATGGTCTAATCTCTAACTTAGTTTTGTTTTCTCATCTTACCATCCAACTATCTCCAAATCTTCTTTTAAAATTTCATTTTTCCTTCTTTCCCTAATACTCCATAAATTCTAAAATAAATCCTAAATTCACCGAAATTCACAAGTATATAGTTCCACTAATTAATAAAATTTCCAAAAAAAATTAAATTCCAAATTCACAATTTCTCAAAAATCACAACTCAGTCCAATTAAACCTGGAATTATTCATGAATGCATGTACAATTATTTTCATGTGCAAAAAAATTCACTATTCAAGTGCATGTGTATGACATATTATGCATGAGCATGAATTGTGTTTCCTACTTTCTCAACAATTTCTCTCATTTATTGTTTTTCCTTAACATGGGTAGTGGGATGTTAGAATTCTCCCCTCCTTAAAAGAAATTTCGTCCTTGAAATTAATATCTGATTAATTAATAAGGCAAGGGTACTATTACCTCATATGCTCCTCCATTTCTCATTTAACTTCATCATTCAAATAATTTCTTCCAATTGACCATAGTCAATGAAATCAATCAATTCTCTACTCATTTTTTCAGATATCACACTATCTTAATAGTTTCACCAATATATTTCAGATTTTCATAATTTCTTTTTCACTTTGTAAGTTGTCAATACATCTCTGTCAAATCATATCGTTATTTCTTAGCATATTCATATATCACATATTATGAATGTAGCACCCCCTTACCGTAGGGTATACATCGGGACGCCCGTAGGTCATTCCGATGCATATCCTACAATAAGAGTGAACTATGAACAATCGCTACTGTACTTCACATGGCATCATAATTATAAAGCATCAATATAACAATCACTAATTTTTGAAACCAAAATGTTTCCTCATCCCATTTCATCAAAAGCAGTAATTTACATCTCTGTAAGTTTTTCATTGTCTGTACATTACTCCAAAAGAAATATAATACAAAAGCCTAACTAGGTCATCCCCAAAAATCCCAGCTGACCGACCTGTGAGCCATGACTTCTCTTGCCAACGCGATCTGCACGGCAGGAAAAGTCCCTCTGGAGCTAGGAGTCTACTCTCTCGGTCCTGAAATTTTTTTTACAATTTTAGGTGAGTTTGCGAACTTAGTGAGGAGCCATCATCGATGGTTCACTCAATTCATACATCACTCACACAGATCACAGTTATATCAAAATAGCCCATTCAAAAGTACTACATGATTATTCACATGAACACAAGGCATTTTGCCTTTCACTAAATCTAAAATCAAAAGCATTCAATCAAATGCATGCGTAATGCATATGTGACACTTTTTTTTCCAATTTATTACGATGTTGTGACCGAGCGCCTAAATTGTCCCAATAAGGGCGCATTAATCGGTGAGCCTGAGGCTCTGAATTGCTGCGGGCTCGAGGCCCTAATACGTTGAGTTTTAAGCTCTTGGTGGCTGCTCCGGTCACAACTATCATTATCTGATCATGCCTTCATGCATGAAATGCATATGTCAAAATAAATCAGTATATAAGGCACAATCAGCACAAATGTCACAAAGTAGCACATCCTAAGCAGATAGTTTGCAAATTCATATACAATAGCACTTCTATGTCACAATCTCCCAATACATCGGACACCTTCGGTCTGGAATCCAGTCATAAACAATGCACAAGCCCACCATTATTCTCCACAAAGTTATATAAGTGTAGAATTATAAACAATAAAGATTGAGGAACCATCTAGGTTACTCACCAGATAACTTCTGAGCTAATGCCTGGAAGTTTCAGCAACGTCTATGGAATGACATTCCAAATACGCCTCTATAACAGTCAAAATATTTAAACATTACCAAATGTGCAATCAGAAATATTTAATACTGCACATGTAGCAATTTAAAATACATATAATGCTTGTTCGTGACATTCCCAGCACTATTTTAAAACTTCCCGTCCCAAACTTTTACTCTAAATATTAGAAACTCATAGACACCAAAATCATTTAATTTATTTCATAAATCAGAAAATTATTCTCCAAACATATAGGGACTATCCTTATGTCGAAACTATATTCTATACTCAACTTTCATCCAAAGTTTGAGAACTTTAAAGACTGATTCAAAACTTTTTTTCTTCATAAAACTTGTAGTCCTTTGGCTCTAGTTTGCAACGAATCAAAAATCACCTTATTTGAACATCTACATCACAATTTATAGCTAAAATACCAAAACATATCTGTGTAGGAAAATAGGTCCTCGCCGCGGCGAGAGCACTGCATGCACCGCGACATGTGCGCTTGCACGCACCGCGGTGCGCATGCTTGCGCTCGCTGCGGCATGCATGCTTGCGCGCACTGCGGCGTGCAAGCTTGCGCGTGAGCATGCCATGACGTGCGAACCTAGGAAACCTCCCGAAACCTGATTTTTAACCATCTTCAACTATAATCTCCATATCTTTCAAAATATAATCCATCTAACATCATTTAAAACACTTCAAAACAACTTAATACACTCAAAGCATCTCATTCCTCAACTTCTAATTCACCATTTACCAATTATCACTCATACCACACATATAAAAACAAGATATGAACATGAATTTGCATCGTCCAAAACACATACATAGTTCTTGCACAAATCAATCATCAAGATACTCAAGTTAATCACCAATTGAGCTACCTATGACATGTAAAGCAAAACTTACTTGATTTAACTTCAAACTCTTCAAATTACTCCAACTCTCTACCTCTTACCAACACCTACGGCCATCACTCACACCCACACCAATCATCATCATCACAAGGCTTAAGGTTTGATTTGTGTGTGGATAAGGAGAAGCAAGCAAGTAGCAAGGAAGAACTTGTTGTATGGAAGGAGAAAGCCAACAAAATCAAAGGGAAGAAGAACACCTACGGATGAGAAGAAATTTGCCCCTTTCCAAGTGATTTTTAACTCTCCCTAGGGTAAGTGTCGTGGAAACTTAAACTTTTAGGTAATAAAATAACAAAAACTAAGTTAAAGACTTAAGTAGGCAAGTAACATCACTTGCCACTTGTCCTGATTTAAAGCATTTTTTTCCAGCTTCTACTCAAATTTCTCTCCAAATTCCAATGGCTCAAAGTAAGAAATCCTAAAATCATGTCTCTAATTTTCCAGTGCCATTGGCCAGTCGTTTTCAGTACCGAAAATCCAATCAGTCTGCGATTTAGCGATTTTTCTGGTCCGGAAATTTTCTCCGAAAAATTCTAAAAAAATTCCTAAAAGTCCCCATAAATGAAAAACACACGAAAGTTCGCTCCAATTCAACTTTCAAACACAAATAACACTTTTTTCACAGAAATTTCATTTATAAACGCATATGTCGGGAAATGTCATGAATGCATGTACACTCATGTGCATGTGCAACAATTGCTATTCATCTATATATATAGAGGCCATATAATGCATGCTCAAGCCGAAATATGTATACACACACCTAACCCATCCCAAAAGACCAATTTACCCTTCCTATCAGTGATGAGATGTTACAATGAATCTAAGACATCCTTAATTAGTAACACTAACTCATAATAATTTCTTACAAATCAATTCATATTGGGCTTAGCTTATACTTTTTCCTTATTAGAACACACTTTTTCTCAATCTAAGCACATCTTTGTAAGGTTATACTTTCAGAGACATTCCATCTTTTGCTTGATACTTCACATCTCTTTAGTGTTAATACACTCGACTCTTAAGTCTACCTCATTATGTTCCATAACCTCGAAGTTGGTCCACTTAACTCATTTATCATTCTTGAAACACTTAACTCCTATTACAGATTCATTTCACTCATGAATAGTATCTCGAATCAATTCTAGCCTTTAACCATTTTTAGGCCCTTTTCATGTCAATGTAAGGGTGAACGACTCTTTTTGTCATTTTATGCCTCATACAATATTCTAAAGATATCACTATAGTAATGATTGTTATGCTTAAAGTCACTTAGAACTATACATTGATCTCATATTTCGATGAACTCCCAATTAAAAGCTTTAAGCATATCTCCAACATGTAACACTGTTGGTAATTCAATCATTTAGTCACTTGATTCTCCATTCTTAGCCGCTAAATGCTGTTTATGTGAATTCCTACTAAGATGTATAGCTTCGGTTGTTATTTGGGCTTTCATTAATAATCTCCTCGCTTAATCACCTTTATCGTATACACATATTTCTTGTTTCGATCATAAGTATCATGTTTCCAATTCAAACTCGAAATTCATATTCCTTTTCAATTTCTCAATAAGATTCACGATTCTGGATCCTCACTTCGGACTTTGTCCACCTTTTAATGTGAAACTGATCTTAATTTTCAAAGTGGCCAATACTACTTCATTTTACCCCAAACTTCAACTCGACATTTTATTCTGTTTATTGCACTAGACTTGGTGACCTCAATATCAAAATTTGTGATACACTGTTACGGAATTTTCTGTTCAATGCATCAAATTATAACACTAGCTTTACTAGGAAATACTCAATTGTACAATCGTTTTAATCTTTTCAAACTCAATAATTACCTTAATCTTTTTTGATTTATATAATCATATACATATCCAAAATGTTTCTATACAAATAATGTCTCTAAGCTTTCAAAGCAATCATTATTGTAGCAAGTTTCAAATCATGTATCAAAATTCAGCTCATGAGGCTATAATTGTCCCTATGTACACAAAATCACTTTATAATCTTGCAATAGATTGCATCTTAATCTTTAACAGGAAACTCTATTGTATATACTGCGAAATCTCAAAATCCAAATGACATAATTAACATTAGGGTTATAGTCCCTCAAAAATTCTTTATACGATTATCACTTATACGATTTACACCCTTTTTTTTCCTTGAGTATTCAAAATGTTCTTTTTACTTTTCGAACACACTCAAAATACCATTTATGATTATAGTCACTAACTGATATAATTTTACTTGGATCACTTTAACCTTTAATATCATAATACTGTCGGGGCATTGTTAACTCCAACAGATATAACCTAAGACTCTTTATGCCCATGATTTGTTCTCGTAATTCTATAAGTAAATAATTCCTCGATGAGGAAATTTTATCCCATGTAAATTTCTGTCTTTCCCTAATTAACTTCTTTTCTCGAATGATTTTCTCCATGCATTCGATTTGCTTTGATTTCACATTGACTTAATTCTAATGTCTGTTCACTCTTACTAGTTTCTCCACACATTTCAATTTATTTGTAATCTTAACTTCCTGAATTTGCAACACATTCATTATATCAAATTTGTATCTCTCGAATATATTTACATAAAATACAATGTGGACCTATATTCTCCTCATATTAGCAATTAATGTCTCCTTAAATTCAATAATACAATCACATAGTTGGATACTTTACATCAAACAAAGTGCATACACTCTTAATAGTATTTTCCACCTCTTATGCTTGGGTCTCCGTTAGGGATATGACTCTAATATTTACTTTTGACTCATTAACTACTCATTTCTGATTTGATCCTTTATTAATCATTCTTAAATTGAATCATCTGGTTTATTGAACCTATCTGAATGAAATTCTTCTTTGGAAGAAGATTTCTTGATACTATCCTCGATACTGCTCATGAAATCCTTATCGATCAACTATTTTCTATGATTACTTATCAGTCATTCTTAGTACCTCAAGAAGATCAATTTTAACTTTTCATAATATCTCAATAAGATCAATTTATGTCATAATTTATATGATTAGAACATCCTTTATAATAAGGCTCAGTAAGGCATTAAGAAAATTCATTTACTCTAATACGTTGGTATATACCATCCAAAATCATTACATCTTATCTAGAGATGTATTTATATCAATTCTCCAATTAATAACATTCACTAATGATACTTGAATTCCAATTAATTCTAGACAATAGTTCTATTCTTGTTCCTGCCCATAATTGGGGTATCCCCACACAATCTTAACAGAAACCTATTTTTGTCAGGCCACTATCGTGCGCTGCACTTTCCTCCTCTCATTATCAAACATACTAACTTCAATTTTACTCCAATTTTTCAGAATTGACCTCTTTCGAGGCTACCTCATTTCGTAATGAGTCAATTACCATATCGAATGCATCAATTCTTCTCATTTGATTCGTCATCTTTTTCTTTATCTCATTCGTACATAAAATCCTCTCTTATAAGCATTTCTAACTATCTCCTTACTACACATCATTTATCTCTTGTAAAAGTCAATTATGTCTTTTTCATTCCCCTCTTACTCTTTCCTCATTTCTATCTTATCTTCCTATTGTCATTTATTTCATCTTCCACATGTACTTCCTCAATCAACTCAAGATTATAAATGTATAAAATCATCTTGCAATGCTAATCTCAATTCCACTAATATATTCTTATGGGGGATTATAACTCTTGTCACATTAATCAAACAACCACTTCGATTCCAAAATCATCTCCTCATGATCATAAATTTTTTTGTTTTCATTACATTCTACTTGTACAGTTTAATTTTATCATTTCCACTTATATCCTTATTCTCCTCAAACAATCCATGACAGTGTATTCACATCTGTATCACATCCAAGGACATCTCACCACAGTACAATATTGATGTCGTATTCAGTAATACATCCAAATACAAATACGTTGATTCATTAAATGTCACATTTACCCATATACTATTTCTCATTTCTAAATATCCACAAACTTTCGTTTTCTCACACTCCAAAGGAGCATCACTCTTCTTACTAATTCTATCAACTCAAACTCTTAACACATGCTCATGCGTGTGACTCATATGAATGCAACTCAGACTGGGGATCAGTTGCTACTGTCTACTATGACATGACAAAAATGCATGTATCTTGACACATATTTCAGAAAACGCCCATATAAGATAGTAATTCTGGGCTCTAATACCACATAAATGTAGCACCTCACTCCCGCAAGACACGTACCTGACATCCTGCGGGATCTCTGAGTCCGTGCCCCGCGAGGATGACATGCTAGAACACTCAATCATTTAAACTCAGTAATTTTTTTTTGAAATCACAAACATAAGGTGCGAAAATCGATAACCAAATTGTGTCCACTTTAATTCATAATATTTTCAATCATAGTAATACAATCATCAGAAATTTCAATAGCCATTTGGGCCCGTCACAAATACAAAATACTTGTCAAAATTTAACTACATTGCAAAAACCATATACAAACATTTCCGATTTGGAAATTTATTTCAAAACAGAAATATTTGAATACACATGTCACAATAATTACGGAAGACTTAATTTAATACAAAATAAAGGAAATACTAATGTAGACGTCAACTGACCCTGACCTCTATCTTTTACTTGCATGTTGTAGGTATACTCCCGATTGTCTAACGGGGTACTCTTCAGGCCTGAAAAATAATTACAAATTTTGGGTGAATTTTGCAAACTCAATGAGGTAACCTTCATCGATGGTTCACTCAATTCATGGAACACATCATTTTACATAACATATAATCACATACTGCACTTTACATAAGTATCACATTTTCACTTAAGCATAGGCAAATTTGGCATTTCATTCCAACAAATATACTTAACAATATGCATATGAAATGCTTATGAGACACTTTTCAATTATTACATTATTGTGACTGAGTGCTTGAACTGTCCCGTATTCATTTTGGATACCGGGCTAATTAATAACTATCCCTTATCCTCTGGGAGATACAAGGCTCATTTTACATAGTGAGCCTTAGGCTCTTAATCACTTTTGAGCTCGAGGTTCATTTTTACTCGTTGAGCTTTAAGCTTTGATCGGTGGCTACTCTTGTCACAACTGTCATTATCTGATTATGCATTCATGTATAGAACGCACGTACCACAGTCACTCACATTATAAAGCACTTAGGTCTTTACATTTACATTTAAGCAGCACTTCAATATATATTCCACATTCACAATCATCTGACCTTCTGCCCGGAATCAACAATCAAGCACATTCATTTATCATTCAGAGCATAATTTAAGCAAATAATAATTGAGAGAAATCGTTTAGGTTACTCATAGTTGGCTCCAGAAGCTATTGCCTTGAAGTCCCAACAACGTCTGGAAGATGGTGTCCAATTCGTTCCTATATATTTTGCAAACATACACATATCACAATTTGCACAATTATATGTGTTTATTAATGCACATGTAGGAAATGAATTATATACAACGCATGTTCATGACAAATCTCGGGTATCTTTCCATCAATTTCATCACAAAAATCATTCTCATATAAAAAATCATCTAAGTATAATTTATAGTTAGGTTTATGTCTCACTAAAACTATTAAAATCACAATTAATTTCTCATTAGCTTACTTTCATATTTTTTCATGACACTCTTTCGGGTCTACTGTTCACGTTAAATCAAAGAGTGCAATTGATATAATTTGGTCATACCCTCTTCTAGAAAAGTGTTCCTCTATGTCTTATGTTTCTATTGACACCAAAATCACTCAATTTGGTTCAGTAATTTGAAAGATATGCCTCAAATATTTTCAGACTGCTCTTATCCAAAATGATATACTATACACAACTTCCTTCCAGAAATTAAATATCTTAGAGCCTGAATCACAATTCAACTTCTTCAGATAATTTGTAAGCTTATATCTTCCGTTCACTGCAAATTAAAAATCATCTCATTTAGAATTCTATAGGTTTAGGTATAACCGAAATAGCGGAACATATTCAATGAAATCATACCAGTTCATATTATTCCAACAGATTCCCTCACTTTCTTTCAACCAAACTTTTTCAAATCAATTCATAATGCTACTGATTTTCATGGAAAGATAGAAATATATGTTAGGAATCTATTGGTCAAAGAATCACTCCATTTGGAGGTCAGATGACAAAGTTATGGTTGAAAGAATCAAATAAGGTTCTGTTCTCAATCATAATGAACCTATTTCAGGGCAACTAGCATAACTTTCTCTATAGGTATCGGATCAAGGTGTTCTTTAGATGGTTTTGAAGATGACGTCAAGATTTACAACTTTCATTAGACCTTGAAGACAAATCCTATCATATAAGGGGTAAAAATTGGACTAGGCGATCTGAAATGAATAGTGACTAGAATAAGTTTCAGTCAACAAAAGACGAAACAGAAAGTCAACCTAAGAAGAAGCAAATGGTCAACTTAAGACAAAGCAAAATACACTCATGAGCATCTCCACTCATAAAGACCATAACTTTTGACTCCGATGTCTAAAATTTTCATATGAGATACTGTTGGAAAGCTAGACAGATAAGCTACAACTTTCCAGAAGACAACTTTATCTAATTTAGCCTAGATTAGACCAGATTTTTCATTAAAGTCAGAATACAAAATTTACCCCTAAGGGAGACTTGAAATTTTGCACTGCACAAATTTCAAAAATCTTGGGTATAACTATTTAGCCACCAATTTGACTTCATTCAACTCTCAAACCTCAACACAATAGGGTTTTCAAATAGAAAATCCCATAACACCCAATCATTAAAATTGGTTCTAGAATACTTAAACTCATGTATTTCCTAACTCCTTGGTCTAAAACTCTTATAAAAATTCCAAAAGATTTAAATGATCTTACTTTGATTCTTCACTAAATGAAGAGATCTTTGGCTTAATTTGAAGCTTTTCTCTCCCTCTTCTTTTTTCTCTTCTTGACCCATTTCAAAATCTCTCTCAAGGCCAAGAAGTACTGAAACCCTAGCTCAACTCTTTTCTTGTCTCTCAACCACCAAAATTCTCTTATTTTTCTTTCTTAACTTCTCTTTCTCTTTCTCAATTCACGTTTTCCCCTTCTTAAAAAGTAAGACTATATTTTTTTCTTCCATTTCTACCCTTAATGAGCCCAAAAGCCCCTTTTCAACTCTCAGATAACTATAATTTACTTCTAACAATTTATCAGAGCCTCTCAACTAAGTTAGTGACACTTGTCACTTTCCTAATGTCTAAGCTCTAACCAAATTCCTTTTTAACTAATTTCTTCAACTCTCATCTTTACAATCCAATTATCCCTAATATTCTTTGGATCCCTTTCTTCTATTTTTCCAAAAATTCATAATGTTTGAAATTATTCCTAAATTCACCAAAATTCAAAAATTACAACAATTCCTCTAATCAATAAAATTTTCAATATAAATAAAATTCAAAATTCTCAAAAATCACAATTCAATCCACATATGCCCGAAATTATTCATGAATGCATGTACGATTATTTCCATGTGCAACAGTTTTACTATTCATGTGTATGTGTGTGCCATTTTATGCATGAGCATTAAAATGCAAATTCTAAGCTTTCATTGAATACTCTTATTTACTATTCTAGCATCTCCGCAGGTAACAAGATGTTACAATATAAATGTTATTTATGCGTATGTTTAGATGTGGATGCCCGATACTTATTTGTCACATTAAGCAATGATTCTTCACTATGAAAATGATTTTCTTTAATGAATATATTTTTAGTATTGGCTAAACTCTTATAATTATGTCCAATCTCTTGCCTACTATTTGAACTCTTTTAAGTTCCTAACATGCTTTCATGTTTCTCACTTTCCTTTATAAATTTAGACAATGAGTTCTTGAAGGCAATGACCTTTTCTTTATTGTTTTGTTCACATGCTTTCAAGCATCTAGATTATGATTATCAACAATGGCTACACTTTTGAATGCTTAATATTATGCAATTTACTCTTCATTTTTACTTGTGTATGCATCTAGATTCTTTTGAGCTTCTTTGAGTCTAAAAGATAACTTCTTCTTTTTCATGCTTATAATTTCAAGGCTATCAATTAGTTAATTATATGACAACTTAACATCAATACCTTTATCATAAGATTTTGAGTTGAAAAGTACTTCATCATCATCTTTAGCCATAAAGCACATGAGCTACATCTCCTTTTGAATATTCATTCTTGAAATCATTTGTAGCATCCTACGTGGAGGCTTTAAGTGTCTTCTTTTGCTTTTTTTCCCTTTTCCCTACTTGTTATTTCTCTCATAATTGTCATTTTCCTTGAAAAAGGAGTATTGAGACTTTATATGTTTGAATTTTCTACATTCATAATAAACAATTTTATTTAGTTTGCATTTTGAATCTAACTTACCTCCCCTGAAGTTCTTTCTTTTTTAGGAGTTCTTCTTGATCAAGAATTTCTTGAATTTTTTAGTGACTAGGGCAATATCTTCCTATTAACTTTCACTAGTTAGTATCTCTTTCTCTTTACTCAATTCTTCCTTTAAGACTTTGAATGCTAAGTTTTTTTTTTCTTTGGAAGCATTGTTTCTTCTTATGAGTCTTAAAGCCTCACTTTGTATATTAGGGTAGTCTAATAAGCTCCTTTAATCCTAGTATTATTAGATCTTTGACTTCTTATATGATTATCACTTTAACTTCCTACATCTTCAATAGTGACTTAAGCAACTTTCTAACAATTTCAATATTGGTATAGGTCCTTTTAAGACCCTTGAAAGTATTAATAAATCTAGCATTTATTTTAAATATGATTTCATCATACTTCATTTGAAATAATTCGTAATGGTGGATTAACATGTTCACTTTGCTCTTTTTAACTTAATTTTACCATTTATGTGAAATTTTTAATGTATATCAAATTTTAGAAGTCATTTCACATATAAAGTGAATTCATTTCTTCCTAATGCACACAATAAGATATGTGTGGCCCTATTATTCAATGAAATCAATCTTTTACCTTGAGGTTCTCATTCTTTCTTTAGCTTAGAGACTATTTGGTTATCTATGATTTTCATAGGTATAAAAGAGCTATTTAAAACTATTTCTCATAGGTCTACGCTTTTGGCCTTTAAAATGATTTTCATTTTTGTTTTCTAATAAAGAGTCATTTCCATAAAAAGAAAAAAGAGCTCTACTAATGTTTTGTTCCTCTTGGTTTAGTAATGATAATAATGCTCCTAAATATGTCACTGTGTCCTAACTATAAGATTTTGTTTAAAATAATAGCCTAATAGACTCATTTTGATACTGTTTATTAGTCCTTAATGACACCTAAAAAGAGAGGGGGTGAATTGGTTATTGATAAATTTTAATCAAAATGTTTACTAATTTGGTGTATTAAAAATATGATATAAAATAATGAATTTCAATAATACACTCAAACAATAAACTGGAAGCGCGTGGTCATATGTGACTACTTAGTCCGTAAGAATGATGTCTCATGTTTTACGTTTATAGTTACACTTGACGCTTTAAATTTTGGGAGCACCAGATCTCGTTAGCGTATTTTAATTTTTTATTATTTAATTTTATTCACATATTTATATAAATTTTATATAAGTATCTGAGTAAGATTTAATATAATAAAATAAAAACTGACTAATTGGAATAAAGAAAGCCTTCATTAATTCTTTCTTTTTTAATTT
>JANIJH010000007.1:53089167-53107949 GCA_024520975.1 Erythroxylum areolatum
AATTGCCAAATCACATTTAATACATTCCAAATAAATCCACAATTTCTATTTATAAACTAATTTACCCAGAAATGCCAATGAATGCATGTACAAATCATATGAATGTGCAAAATAAATGTGTAAGTCACTATTAATTATGCATGATGTGCATTTTTCTAATTTCTCATAATTTTCCATAATTCACAATTATAGCCCTAACATGGGTAACGGGATGTTACAACTAATTTCGTCGGTAAATTCTTTTTAAATTTAAACTCACTCGACATCTCCCTCCCAATTGTGTCTTCTTCTTCCTTCTTCCTACATCTTCTCTTTGGTTTTCTTGGTGCCCATTTTTCTGTTGTGGACTCCTTTTCTACTTGTCGATGTTGTCTTCTCTAGCTATTGTCATCATGTCCTTCGGTGGAGGTCTTTTTGCAACAACTGTCATGTGTTTTTTATATATTAGATGAAAGTTAATTTGGGTATTTATTACTTTTGTTTATTTATGTATTTTATTTTTGGAAAACAACTTTAAGATATAAATGTTAGTGATAGAAGGGACAAGACGTGATTTTAGTTGTGAAGTTGAGATAAATTTCTGATGCATGTAAGGTGTTTGATGAAATGTCTGTTATTTGAAAAAATAATTTCAGTTCTTTATTTTCAGTTCTGTTTTAGTATGAATTTCAATATTTCAATTCTTTTACTTGAAATAATGAAGTTCTCTCCATGGTGACTTCCAAAGCAACTAAACACTTTGCAGGTATATTTTAAAAAATAGTTTTCAACAAATTTATCGATGGCAAAAATTTTGTTGGTAAAATATATTGGATTTAGCGACGGAAAAGCCAATTTCGTATGTAATTACCGATGGAATAGCCAATTTCGTCAGTAATTACCGACAGAATAGTCAATTCTGTTGGTAATTTTCTGACAAATTTTTTTTCTTCTTTGGTAAATTTACCGATCGAACAAAATAACCGTTGGTAATTCCGTAGGTAAATTTACTAACGGTATAATTTCTGTTGGTAAATTTACCTACGTCGTATCTTCGACGACTTTTTTCGTCAGTAAATTCCGTCGCTAAATAAAGTTATCGACATAATGTGTACAAATTCCGTCGATAATTTCCGTTACTAAACTTCATTTTTCTTGTAGTGCATGCATGAAAGCGTGAGACTTGGTTTTAGAAGATGCCTTAGAAATATGGCATATAAATGTTATTTATGCGTATGCTTAGATGTGGATGCTCGGTACTTAATTGTCACATTAAGCAATGATTCTTCACTATGAAAATGATTTTCTTTAATGAATATATTTTTAGTATTGGTTAAACTCTTATAATTATATCCAATCTCTTGCCTACTATTTGAACTCTTTTAAGTTCCTAACATGCTTTCAAGTTTCTCACTTTCCTTTATAAATTTAGACAATGAGTTCTTGAAGGTAATGACCTTTTCTTTATTGCTTTGTTCACATGCTTTCAAGCATCTAGATTATGATTATCAACAATGGCTACACTTTTGAATGCTTAATATTATGCATTTTACTCTTCATTTTTACTTGTGTATGCATCTAGATTCTTTTGAGCTTCTTTGAGTCTAAAAGATAACTTCTTCTTTTTCATGCTTATAATTTCAAGGCTATCAATTAGTTAATTATATGACAACTTAACATCAATACCTTTATCATAAGATTTTGAGTTGAAAAGTACTTCATCATCATCTTTAGCCATAAAGCACATGAGCTACATCTCCTTTTGAATATTCATTCTTGAAATCATTTGTAGCATCCTAAGTGGAGGCTTTAAGTGTCTTCTTTTGCTTTTTTCCCTTTTCCCTACTTGTTATTTCTCTCATAGTTGTCATTTTCCTTGAAAAAGGAGTATTGAGACTTTATGTGTTTGAATTTTCTACATTCATAATAAATAATTTTATTTAGTTTGCATTTTGAATCTAACTTACCACCCTTGAAGTTCTTTCTTTTTTAGGAGTTCTTGATTAAGAATTTCTTGAATTTTTTTTGTGATTAGGGCAATGTCTTCCTATTAACTTTCACTAGTTAATATCTCTTTCTCTTTACTCAATTCTTCCTTTAAGACTTTGAATGCTAAGTTTTTTTTTTCTTTGGAAGCATTGTTTCTTCTTATGAGTCTTAAAGCCTCACTTTGCATATTAGGATAGTCTAATAAACTCCTTTAATCCTAGTGTTATTAGATCTTTAACTTCTTATATGACTATCACTTTAACTTCCTACATTTTCAAGAGTGACTTAAGCAACTTTCTAACAATTTCAATATTAATACAGGTCCTTTTAAGACCCTTGAGAGTATTAATAAATCTAGTGATTATTTTAAATATGATTTTATCATACTTTATTTGAAATAATTCATAATGGTGGATTAACATGTTCACTTTGCTCTCTTTAACTTAATTTGACCATTTATGTGAAATTTTTAGTGTATATCAAATTTTAGAAGTCATTTCACATATAAAGTGAATTCATTTCTTCCTAATGCACACAATAAGATATGTGTGGCCCTACTATTCAATGAAATCAATCTCTTACCTTGAGGTTCTCATTCTTTCTTTAGCTTGGGGACCTTTTGGTTATCTATGATTTTCATAGGTATAAAAGAGCTATTTAAAACTATTTCTCATAGATCTACGCTTTTGTCCTTTAAAATGATTTTCATTTTTGTTTTCTGATAAAGAGTCATTTCCATACAAAGAAAAAAGAGCTCTACTAATGTTTTGTTCCTCTTGGTTGAGTAATGATAATAATGCTCCTAAATATGTCACTGTGACCTTAACTATAAGATTTTGTTTAAAATAATAGCCTAATAGACTCATTTTGATACTGTTTTTTAGTCCTTAATGACACGTAAAAAGAGAGGGGGTGAACCGATTGTTGATAAATTTTAATCAAAATATTTACTAATTTAGTGTATTAATCAACATAATTTATAAAACATTAAAAATATGATATAAAATAATGAATTTCAATAATGCACTTAAACAATAATGTAAAAAGGAGTAGGGAACAAAAACACAAACTAATTTATAGTGGTTTGATACAATTCTTACTTGCATCCACTTTTAAGGCTCTTATTAGAATTCCACACTAACTTTTCTTTTAAGGTGAATAATAACCTTTACACAATTATAATCTTTCTCAGCAATGAATAGGAACCTCATTGCCACTTGGAACACTCTTAAATATAATATGCAAAACCCTAATAGAAGCTCATAACTCAAAATATCTCACTATGATAAACCAAAGCTTACCCACTCAAATATGAGATAATTGATCCTTAAATTCTTGATAAACACTTAAAAATATATATAACATATCGAAATACTTTTCAATATAGGAACTAATGATAACACATATATTTATAGAATTTTGGAACCTATACTAGCCATTTGAGCCAAAAACTAGTTGTTATAATGGTTAGTTCCAACATACTAATCGACCACTAGGTTATATTGGTCAACTAATGTACATTAATTGCATAGTATTTACTAGTTGTTGCATATTGGTCGACCATTAGGGCATATTGGTTGACTGATGTGCCAATAAACTCTCATTTTACACATTAGCTTATATTGGTTGACCAATCTTCTCAGACACATGATTTTAACAATTTCAAGTGCTCATACTTAATTTGTTTAATGCAATTGTAATTAAAATAACTTTCAAAATATTCTCAAATAGTGTTTGAAAAATCAAGAGACTTTCTTTATAAAATAAATGTTTTAATGCCTCTTAAAGAATGAAAAGATTCATGTTACAAAGTAAGATAAAATGTTTATGCATGAACCTTTAAGATTATCATAGTAACAAAATTAAATTATAATTAGTATTAAAAAAATACGATAACCTTGATTTTCCTTGATCTGTTTTTGTTCTTGTCTTGATCTTCAATTTAAAGGTGACAAACTTTATCTTTTATTTGTCTTCCTTGTGAAGTATTTTCTTTCGTTATGCTTAGTTATTTCTTGTTCTTGTATAATTTCTCATCAAAATAATAAACTCTTTATTAGTATCAATGTTTTGTTATCATCAAAACATCGATTGAAATCTCTTATGATTCAATTTTTTTAAATTAAGTACTAAATTAATAAAAAAGAGATTAGACAATTATATATTTATTATTTCGTTTTATTCAATAAGTCTTCATTCACCATTTAAATATTATTAAATTTTTCATTAACAAATCATCCATTCTTATATAAGAAAATATCTTCTATGTTTAGGTCAGTTAGTTATACTTTTTATTTAATTGTTACATACATACGTATAAGCTTTCAATAACTAATGGAAGAAATTCTTTCTTTTTTAGTTTAAACAAGGTAAATAAAAAAAATAAACTATGTTATATGATATTAGAATTTTAGATTATAACAATGGATTTTATTTGTAACAATTAAGGAGTTACTTAAAATTCAAATTCCTTATCTTTTTCTATAAGATACTTTTTTTATCACTAGACATTTACATAGTATTATAATTTTCACCATGACATTTAAATATTATTAAAAAAATGTATTAGTATATGAGAAGTTAGTCATATTATGACAAATTACACATGGAATTTATAGGAATGAAATATTAAATAATTTTTTAAATTAATTTTTATTTTGTTTAAAGAATAATTGATGTAGGAAAGAATATTATAGTTCAATATAAAATATAAGATATTAAGTTACAATTTCATTTTTGTACATAAATTATGAGAATTTTGCATAAATTTTTAGGCTATATTTCTTACTTTTGAGATAATAAGTTTATTCTTATTAATTTTTATCACATTATTTATACTTATTCTTATTGTCAACAAGCGACGTTTGATTTCATTTTTATTTTTGTTATGTTATGTATTTTAATTTTAACTTTAATTTCTTAATTTTAGTTTACAGTTAAAAATAAAAATATTTTAGGTTATTATTTTTAATTTAGTTATTTTTTGTTACTAATAATTTAATATTAAATAAAAACCGTACAGATAAACTAATTTTATGAATTAATTAAATAAATAATTTTATTTGGATATTGTATGCAATTTTAATTATGTATATTATTAAAATTTATTATATTTGACTTAAAATAAAATAATTATAGATTATAAATTTTTTACAAAATAATATTTTTAATATGTATTTAATTATTAGAAATAATTTTATGTGAAATTTATATATTTTAATATATTTTACATTTAAATATATTCATTAAATAATTATCAAACATTAAAAATATTTTATTTTAAAAATTCTGATTTTTAAGTTAATTATAAACATTAGATTAATAGTTAAAATTATATTTATCCTATTATTTAATAATCAATGTTAAAGAATTAAATAAGATATATTTAGTTATTGATAAATTAGATTATGAAAAAATAAAAATAGTTTTTATAATTTTTAAAATTTATAAAAACTGGAAGAAACTTATAGTGATGTGTTATCGCTGGGTCCACAATCCAGCGGGTCAAAATGTGGATCCGAAACGCTGCGTTTAGCTTTTACATCCGGCTCCTGCCAAAATTTGAATCTGAAAAACGCTCCAAGAATTTTATTTTCATTTCAATCAAGATTTACGCAATCCATAGCCTGTAATTTTACTTTTAATTGTAAATTCATCGTTTGTTGATCGATTTGGGGCATAAACGGATAATAAACTACGCCGACTTGATTTTAATGGCATCGACGGCGGGCGGGTCGGGGTCCGTTCGAATGATTCCCGGTGCCCGGAGGCCGAGGATTCTATTGGCCGCCAGTGGAAGCGTAGCGGCCATAAAGTTTGGGAATCTCTGCCATTGTTTCTCTGAATGGGCAGAAGTGAGAGCAGTTGTGACCAAGGCTTCGTTATTCTTTATCGACAGAACATCGCTCCCTAGAGACGTAATTTTTTACACTGACGACGATGAGTGGTCCAGTTGGAACAAAATTGGGGACCCCGTACTTCATATCGAGCTCCGGCGGTGGGCTGATATCATGGTTATTGCGCCATTATCAGCAAATACTCTTGCCAAGGTAATATCAACTTTTCTTCTATACTAGAATTAAGCTCTCGTTCTTTTTTTGTTTCATCTCAATCTTTGATTCTAATTCTGGTTGTTCTAGATTTATGCAAAATTACTCTTTCTAGTTGTCAAATCTTCTTGCAATTCTTGCATTGCACTGTAAAATTACAATGATTTTCTTAATTGCCGACTCTATAACCGTCAAGATAATCAGAAGCTGCCTGTCAACGTTCTGTTACATTAAAATCTTGAACAGATATACAGAAGATTTTCCTTTTGATGCTCTGTATCCCAATATTTTGATAAACTGGCTTAAAAGTAGTATTCATTGGAGAACTACAAACCGTCTGTCTGAAGCATTTGAAGCTCAATCGAATTATCGTAAGGACATGGCATAACATACTTGGGAGCAACAATCCAAAGAATCAACGCTACTTCAACTTAGGGAGTATGAGCAAAAATAGAAAGGGGGCATTAACAGAACCAAAACCCTACTCATCCGAAGTTTTCATCATTCTCCAGGCTTAGTTCAACCTCTGTATCTTCTGTTGCTGTCACAACCATCGTCGCAGACCAGCAAATGACCCGAAATTTGAAGAGGATGTCCTTATGTTATGTAGTTCACCAATATCACGGGTAGAAGTTCTCACTAAAGTTACGACTGATATCTTGTTGAAGGTTTGAAACAATTGGTCATGTGTGATGAAGTGAAAAGGTTTAGAAGACTCTTGATATAAATGTGGATCCACCAACTAGAATGGTTGAGATTATGGGCAAGATTAATTGTTCAAGGGAATTGTTTCTCTATACTGGAATTTAGAGAATAAAATTTGTGCATTGTTGATAAGCAGAAAGGTTCTAGAGTATACAACGGCTCTAAGGGATACAGCTGCAAAAGATAATGTAAACAAGTCTCAATTTGATCTTGATGATAACATTATCTTGGTTATTGACTCCCTAGATGTGGCAACTTAAAAGGCTTCCCCAGAGCAACAGATGTAGTTTCCCAGATTTCAAATTGAGTTGCAATGGCTTTTATAGAACGTACTCTAGATAGATGAAACTCTGAAAACATAGGAAGTAATTGTTTCATAGAGCTTGCACTACAAGAGATCCTCTTCTCAATATCGCCATGCTGCAATGAAGCCAAATGTATGCATGGTGTTGGTTCAGGAAGTGTTTTCTGATGAAACTATTGGCATTTCTTCATCAAGGGTAACATATACTCTTGAAAACTCTGTTCATGTTGGTGTGAAGGGAGAGAGAAGCAATGGAGGAAAAGATCAAAATAAGGTTTTAACAGTAGAAGCCCCTCTGTTTTTGGAGGTAGTAATTTGTCACAGGGTGATGCCAAAAATGACAGAAAAGCAAAGTCAAATCTTAAGCAGAAGAGTGGTCAGGTCCCAACTTCGCAAAATCTATAGTTGGTGATGATACTTGGACAAAACATTCTGGTTTTCATTTCCATCCTTATGGACAAGGTTGTTAAAAGATGAGGTGTTGATACCTGTAAAAGAGTATAAAATAAACATATTACGTTACTAAAATTTTATTAGTCATTAAAGAAATATAAAAATTGTGTTCAAGTTGAAGTGCGTCGATTAACATAGATTTATTCTTGATTCTTCTTTCTTCTCTTTTCTCTACCTTCTCTCTATCTTTTTTTTAAATATTTTAAAATTATACTTTTCTCAGCCCTTCTTGTATTTTTCTTATTCCTTCAATTCTTAATTCAATAATTTTAAAAGTTCATTTCGACCGTATCAAACTTTGAACATGTCTACTTATAGTGAAAATCAGCTTTTAAAGTTATATTATTGGCTGTATAACTCTCCGAAAGTAGTTCAAAGCAAGTGAACTGAATTTTCTGTGGTCACCAGTTTATCATGGATGACCAGCATTTTAATGTGAAGTGATATAGACTCGAAGTTTTCTACCACTTTCTTATTGCACAAGAAGTTAAAATTGTTCTGAAATTGGCTTTGCGTCTTTGCAGATTGCTGGGGGGTTAGGTGACAATCTTCTAACATGTATTGTCCGAGCATGGGATTACAGCAAGCCACTTTTTGTTGCACCAGCCATGAACACCTTTATGTGGGAAAATCCTTTTACGGAACGCCATCTTATGTCAGTTGACGAACTTGGAATTTGCCTGATTCCTCCTGTTAGAAAAAGGCTGGCTTGCGGGGATTATGGTAATGGTGCAATGGCTGAACCTTCTCTGATTTACTCAACTGTAAGGCTCTTATTAGAGTCCCGAACTCAACCTGGTGATGGAACAGTCAGTTGATCCATTGCTGACTGAAATCATATACTTTTGGCCCTCTTCAGTTTTCACTGCAGTAGTGGGCTTTGCTGTTGTTACTTACACATGTCAAGCATCTTGCATTAATAAAATTCACTTCTTAGAGGTAATCCAATCGTCTTGCAACTAGAAGACTTCTTTTTCTTCCCCTATTTTGGAGGAGCAAAAGGGAGAAACGGTTTGTTGTCCATGTAGATTTTATTAACTAACCTGATGTTGTCACCGGCACAGACATTCTGAGATGCGTTTGTCATTGCTACTCTCATGATATGCCCCCTTACTAGACTTTGATCACCACCACCCTTTATCATTTTGTATAAGAATGCTGTATCACTTCCAATGCTCCTAGTTGCTCTATATGGTAGTAATTCTTGACCACAAAGGAAGTCTTTATGGCAAACCACACCTTTACTTTCAAAACTGCATTTGTCATGCAAATACTATTTGTCGAGCTGATGCTCTTGTTTCCATTCATGCTGCGACATTCTTAATCGTAATTTCTACAGTACTTACAGACTCGAATCTCATTGTGACAATTATCCTGTTTGGAAAGTTAGTGATGTTTGGATATGATGGAAAATTTTGTGGATGCACTTCCCTGCTTTAAAATTAATCAGGCGCATCTTCTTTTTTTTTTGTGTGTTTTGTTTCCACATTTGTATAATATTTTATGTTCAATTTAATTCTCTCGTTAAAAATTAAATTATTTATTAATTAATTAGTCAATTTTTATAAATTAATTAGTTTTTATAAATTAAAAGTTAATTAATTAATTTTTATTAAACTTTAAATTCTTTTATAAGCAAGATAATTTTTATCAATCATATTTTAAATTATTTAATTTTTAGTCAATCTGAACTTTTTAAATGTTCTTGTATGAGGCACACAATATAGGACTGACTAGAAACCTGCCTTATTTTAGAGCCGTATTTAGATCACAATTTTAATATGATTTGAAATTTGATATTAATTAAAATTCAGTTAATTTTGAACTTGAACATGTCAGTTTTATGACTTTTAAAAGGAGTAATTTAAATAAATTGTATTAATTTATTTAATAGTTGAATTCTTTAATTAAAATAGTTTAGAATTTAACAGTTAAATAAAATAACTCAAATTTAAAATTAATAAATTAAATTCAAATTATTTGAATTGCCAACCACTTTAGACAGCCATTAATTGAAGCAGAGCTTCAGTGCTGGCATTTCCTGAGCCTGACACGAAGAGTCAGCGCTGCCGTCATCACATTATTGAATACATAGGGTTCTGGACCGATTTATAGATTAAAATCTCAGACAATTAATGTTTTCGTTGGAACTTTATTGCTCCCAAGTCCCACCTTCTCATAATTGCTTATTTTTTAAATTTAATTTTTGAGTTTTTAAATAATTTAAAAACTATAACTATTTTTTCATATTCTGATTTAATATAAAATAAATATATGGATTAATTATTTAATATATTAAATTTTAATAAAATATGAATAGTTTATTTTAATATTATAGATTTAATTAACTAAAATTAATTATTGGTAAGACTTATGAACAATTTAATTTTATTTAATTTTTAATCAAATTAAATAAATTCAATTTAGTAATTATCAATAAATATAATTAAATTTAAAATATCGACAAAATATATCAATTTCAATTAAAATTGATCTAATAATTAAATTATATTTAAAATAACTATTAATTTATAAATAAAAGTTAATTTATACATTATCTAATATAAATAAATTTTATTAATAAATATTATATGAGAGATTAAAATAAATTTATTTAATTAAAAATAAATTATTTTTAAAATTTATCTAATATATAATTATTATTTCTGATAAAAATATAATTACATTAATATTAACAACTAAATAAAATTTGACTTTTATTTGGAAAAAAACATAAACTAAATTTATTTTTATTTTAAAGCTTTTGTCTAGAAGTCTTTAAATTTTATAAAATTACAAATCACTTCAATCTTGAAGATAAAATTAGTCAAGATTAAAAATAATTTAAGCATAAAATTATTTTAATTAAATTTTTACTTAATTTTAAATTATTAAATAATTTATCTAAAATATATAATTTGCAAAATGTTATTCAAACATTTTATTATCTGCTTATTAAAAAATAACTAAAAAAAAGTAGATTTTCTGACAAGTGACAGTTGTCATTTAAGGCCCCAGTCGATTCTGCAGCTATCCAACTGCCATGGTTTTAGTCTCCCTCTCGACCATAATTTCCAATCCTTCAATTTAAGGCATGGCCTGATAGCATTTAGCTGTTTTTCACGTTTCCATGAGCTCCTCCCTAAGTTTCTCTGAGTCACATACTTAACAGATTCATCTTACACTTGTCACAGAAGGATTGAATTACAGAGTAGAAAAATAATAAAGATATGAATGGTCCACCAACATTAATGCTTGGCTTCTACAATGAAAGAGCATTAATGTCTCTTGGTTGAACAGGTAAGGAGCATGACGCCAAAAACACAGAGTCTTTTGTTAGATTAATGTCGGCTTCTAAGAAGCTTTCATAACAATGCCAATTTACAACCTGCCTACTTCAACTACAAGAGGCAGTGAATTGTACCTGCTGTAAGATTTGAGGAAAAAAATGACCACCTCTTTCGCATGTTTCTCCTGCCAAGTCATACTCATTGCCTTGATCATCTTGTCTTCAAGCTTTTCCTATGCTGTTACTGCCAAAACTAGCACAAAAGCAAGACCCTTCAAGAAGATCTATGCTTTTGGTGACTCCTTCACTGACACAGGCAACACAAGGTCTGTTTCAGGTCCTAGTGGTTTTGGCCATGTCTCCAATCCTCCGTATGGCATCACTTTCTTCCACCACTCCACCAACCGATACTCCGATGGCCGGCTTATGATCGACTTCGTCGCTCAATCACTATCCTTGCCGTTCTTGCCACCATACCGTTATTTGAAGGGGAATGGAGCTTATGGTGTGAACTTTGCTGTTGCTGGTTCTACGGCTATAAATCATGCTTTCTTTGTAAAGAACAATCTCACGCTGAATATTACTCCAGAATCTATTCAAACTCAGCTTTTGTGGTTCAACAAGTTCTTAGAGCGGCAGGGGTGTAGAGGGTCAGCCTCTTCAAGCCCAGAGTGCAAAGCAGCTTTTGATGATGCATTGTTCTGGGTTGGTGAAATAGGAGTTAATGACTATGCATATACCATAGGATCTACTGTTCCTAACGAGACCATTCAAAAGCTTGCAATCAGTAGCCTCACTGGGTTTTTAGAGGTACAGGAAACGATCTCGATTGCTAACTGAGCTTCACTTCTTAATCTTCGATGAGTTGCCACTGATTTCCCTGAAACTCTCTTATGGAGCAACTAGCTCTGTAGTTCATTGATATTAAGGTTACAAGCTTCTCATACACCATCCTTCAAATCCCGAAAGGGTCACTAGATGTTTCTGAATGCACTCAAAACAAAATTTGAATGCCTAAAGAACTAAAAGATAGTGTGATAGGATTAGATATCTCAAACATCACCTTGTTCTCTTTCTCAAAATTTGTTGCTGGGAATCCTCATTTTCAACTACTCAAGTCAGTCCTAATAGCACCTTCTTGTTGATTTATCCGATCAAATCGCTTGATTTCACTAAATTGCAGGCAATACTGAAGAAAGGAGCAAAATATGTTGTAGTCCAAGGTCTGCCAACATCAGGATGCTTGCCATTGGCCTTGGCACTTACTTCTGAAGACGACAGAGATAACTTAGGCTGTGTCAAGAGCGTGAACAACCAAACGCACATCCACAACACAATTTACCAAGCCAAATTGCAAGCTCTTCGGAGGCAATTTCCTGAAGCTTTAATTACTTATGTCGACTACTGGACTGCGTACCACACGGTCATGGAAAATCCAGGAAGGTATGGTTTCAAGGAGCCATTGAAAGCATGTTGCGGTTCAGGAGGTCCACCCTACAACTTCGACGTGTTGGCTACATGTGGTACGCCCTCTGCAAGTGCCTGCAAAAACCCCTCTCTGTACATCAACTGGGACGGTGTTCACCTCACTGAAGCCATGTATAAAGTTCTTGTCAACATGTTTGTCAATGGAACGTTCAGCCACCCTCCCTTCAATGAGCTGTTGGATAGGAAACGGCGAGGAGGGTGATCATTTTGTAACTTGTTCACCCAGACTGCAGTGTTTCTCAAAGTGTTCATGGTTCAGGTTTTGGTTCAAAGAATATAAGTATCAGGACACTTTCTAATCCAGTCCACATCCATTAGTTTCAAATGATAAGGTAGTAACAGAATTGGTTGCATGCATTTTGATTAATTAAAAAATCCAGAATAATTTTCTCCCCCTCTTCCAGCTGCTAGGATCTTCTCTGTCCATTTTTTTCTGTCCCTATCCTATCCCATATATGTGGGTTTCATAAATGGATAACTGAGATTCATGAGATAGGATAGGGACGGGAAAAAATGGACAGAGGATCCGTCCCCCTTTTCCAGACCCCTGCTTAACCCTATATGATACTGGTAGATTAGTTTTTCAATATAAAATGAAAACCATATTACTATAATCAGCAGAAGCTTTAATCAATGATTCAAAGTACGATCTTGTGCATTGAGCCTTAGAACTGCTGCTTTATTTAAGAAATACTCTCTTCAAAAGTAAATTGTGTCTATATAAAATCTATTCATCACTTTAAAGTTGACAGGTTTTCAAATGAAAGCGACTATTCAGGATATGAAGATCATTAAGAATTTACACCAAGGCATTGTGAGTCACTAAAATCCAGCACACTTGGTTGTTTTAACAAAGGTAGTAGTAAGCCATCAGGTACTGGAACATTTCAGATACCACGAAAGAAAGATCATAAAATAAAATGAGATTCAGCAGATCCCCATAAGTCATACTTCCAACTCAAAATAACATACAGATAAATGTGCTTAACATAATTCACTCACTACTATAGCTTCTAACTTAACACTTGACAAGGGCAGCATGGCAGTTTATCAAAGTCCGTAAAACAGTTACTAATAAATGCAAGAAGCAGATGAGGCAGGCACTGTCCATATCTTATAATAAATTTAATTGACATTTTTAATGGGAAAAACTGCAAGAGGCAATATTGACAACTATGCCTCCATTGTGAGGATGTACATGAACAATGAATCACAGGTTTACCTTAGCGCATAATCATCGGCAAGTTCTTCGCTATACATGTTTCATCTTCTCAGGCTAGATCAAATGCTCATAATACATTAAGAACAAAGCATCAGGGGTATCCTCATGGAGTCTTTTTATGTAGAAGTAGAACCGCAACATACACTTCCTTAACACAGTTTTAGTTTCAGAACCCATAAGTTACCCGAATTCACTCTTTTAAGCCTACCTTGTAAAATGGACAAGATTCTGTATAACATTCCGTTATCTATGTTAAGGCTGCTCTGAGTTTAGGAAAATTGCTTAAGTTAGTGATTGTTACCCTTATCCCAATTTCCATGTTCAACCCATCTTTAAATTTCTACGCTTGTCTTTCTCAGTAGGAGTCAAAGGAGTAACATATTTCATCAGCTCATTAAACTTAACTTCATACTCTGCAAATGACATTCTACCTTGTTTCAGAATCAGAAACTTGATCATTTTTTTGTCCTGGTAAATCTTGGGCCTATAGCAAGGCTTGGTGGCGCGCGCGCGCGCGAGCGCACACACATACACACACACGCACGCACACGCACACGCGCGCGCGCACACACACACACACACACGCGCGCGCGCGCACACACACACAAAAAAGTAGAAGAATTATGCTTCTTGTGGAGTCTGCCTATCGCTAATATCCTCTCTTGTTCTTGAAATATCAACGTTGTAATTTTAATGAGTTTTGCGAACTCAGTGATGTAATCATTTTTGATTGTTCACTCAATTCATATCACATATCAACACATAATTCACATATTTTCATTTAGTATATAACATCACATATTCCATTTTATTCAAATACATGACCACATTATATTTCAATCAGTCAAACACATATATAAAGTGCATATATAAATGCTTGTGAGATTCACTTTCAATTTTTTCGTTGTTGTGACTAAGTGCCCAAATTGTCCTATATTTATTGTAGATACTGGGCTCATTGATGCTGTTCCTTATCTGTTGGGGATATAGGACTCCAATTTGAGCTTAAAGCTCATTTTCGGTGGCTACTCATATCACAACTCTCATTATTTGATAATGCATTCAAGTAACGGAATGCATCACTCATATTCAATCAATCATTCACAATTTAAATCACAATTATCATTGAACCTTGATCCGGCATTCAACAATTATGTTGAGTAAACATATAGCTAATCCAAATTCACATTTAAGAAGCACTTCAAATATCACAGTCCCAATCACATTTTTCATTGAACATTCAGTGTCCGAAATCATCACAATCCAATTCATAATCATAAACAATTCAAAACATAATTTAGACAACCAAATAATTAAGTGAGACCGTCTAGGTTACTCACAAATCGCTCTAGAAAGTTATTGCCTTGAAGTCCTAGCAATGCCAAGATGAAGGCGCTCTAAATGCTCCTTTATATCATGTAAAACACATTTACATATATCACAATTTTGGACAATCATATAAGTATTCATTTATTCACATCTATGTATATGAAATATTTACAATGTATGTTCAGTGACAATCTCTAGTATCTTATCATTATTCTTATCACAGTATCATTCATATATCAAAACTCACATAAGTTAATTTGTAGTAAGGGTTTAGACCATAATAAAACAATTTGAAACTTTTTTCATAACCCAATTGATCATTTCAATTTTTTTAAAAATGTACTTTTGGGTTCACTTTACATGATTATTTTGACAAAGAAAATGGAGTAATTTGGTAACACTTCTTACTATAAAATTGTTCTCCTATTCCTTAAGTTTCTAATGACACCAAGATCATATAATTTGGTTCATTATTCTATTAGTTATGCTCAAAATACTATAGACTGAGTACATTTGAAATTTTGGCTAGTACATGATCATGCACTCAAAGTTGTACAACTCATATCTCTCAGTTTTAATATCTAAAAATTACAAACTTTATACCAATTGAAATCTAAGAGAATAAACTACAACTTTTACGAAGACAACTTTGTATGATTCGGCCTACATCAATACAATTTATTCGATAACAATAAGACATGATCTCTATCGTGGATAGTGCTACAACCGAAGCCAAGACTCAATTTCAAGCTAAATTTCAAGAACTTTAAGGACAGAATTCAAATTCAATTTCTCTTAAAAATTGTAGCCAAATGTCTCTAGTTCAATTTACATCAAGAATCATCTCATTATGGAACTATATCTATTCCTCCATATAGGATGAAACCTATGGAACTGAAAGAGTTAAAGACTCAGTTACAGGAGTTATTGAAAAAAGGTTTTATCAGACCCAGCGTATCACCATGAGGAGCTTTAGTCTTATTTGTGAAAAAAAGATGAAACTCTGAGACTGTACATTAATTATAGATAACTGAATCAGGTGACAGTAAAGAACAAGCACCCATTGCCTAGAATTGATGACTCTTTTGATCAATTATAGGGAGCTCAATTGTTCACTAAGTTGGACTTGAGATCTGGGCACTATCTGTTGAAGATAGCAGAGACTGATGTACCGAAAAGTGCATTCAGAAGCAGGTATCGGCATTTTGAGTTCTTAATAATATCATGTGGGTTAACTAATGCCCTCTCTACATTTATGACTTTAACGAATAAGGTGTTTCAACCTTACCTGGATCATTTTGTGATTGTGTTTGTTGATGACCTCCCAGTGTATTCAAAGAGCAGAGAAGAACATGCTGAGCATCTAAGAGTGATCTTACAGATTATGAGTGAGAAACAACTGTATGTCAAATTCAATAAGTGTGAATTTTGGCTAGATCAAGTAGTATTTCTGGGTCATATAGTACCTGGACAAGGTGTATAAGTGGTTCCAAAGAAGATAAAATCAGTGATGAATTGGAAAGCTTCGAGGAATGTATCAAAAATATGAAGTTTTCTAGGATTGGCCAGATATTACTGAAGGTTTGTCGAGGGCTTTTCGTTAATCTCAGCCCCTCTGACTAAACTTTTAAGGAAGAATGTAGTCTTCATATAATGATGAATGTTAGAAAATTTTTGAGAAGTTGAAGCATCAGTTGACTAGGGTGTTAACTATTACATAAAAAACTGGAGGATATATATATACAGTAATGCTTCACATAAAGGATTAAGATGTGTACTGATGCAGTATGACAAGGTGATAGTTTATGCATCGAGACAACTAAGGTCTTATAAGATAATTATTCGATACATGATTTAGAGCTTGCTGCAGTTATTTTGCTCCAAAGATATGGAGACATTATTTATATGGAGAGACATTCCAAATATACACTGATCATAAGAGTTTGAGGTATCTGTTAAGTCAGAAAGAATTAAACATGAGACATAGGAGATGGGTAGAGTTATTGAAAGATTATAACTGTATAATTGAGTATCATGCGAGAAAAGCTAACGTGATGGCTAATGTTATAAGTCAAAAGTCTAACAACAGTGTAGCTCAAATTCAGTTATTGAAGTTACCGAGCTTAATTCCTTTGAGAGCTTTGAATGTGAAGTTGAATTTAGAGCATAATGAAGCATTGATAGCCACACGAAAGCTGAGAGCGATGTTGTATGATCGAATTAGAAGAGTTCAGAGTAAAGATCTTGAACTGGTGAAACTAATTGAAAAAGTTAAAATAAATACAGATTCTGAATTTGAATTGAGAAATGAAACATTATGGTTGAAACAGATATTATGCGTTCATAATGTGGATGATCTGAGGAAAGAAATTCTAGAAGAAACTCATATGGTTGCCTATGCTATGCATCCTAGCACCACCAAGATGTATAACACGCTGAAGCAATATTTTTGATGGCCTGAAATGAAGAAGCAAGTAGCGGAATATGTTTTTAAATGTATAACATGCCATCGAGTTAAGACTGAACAAGCTCTAGTTGAAAAGTTACATTCATTGCCTATTTTGGAGTGGAAATAGGCACGAATCACTATAGATTTCATTATAGGATTGCCTAATAATCTAAAGCAGAATGATGTTATATGGTTGTGGTGGACCGATTGACTAAGTCAGCCCATTTCTTACCAGTGAGAGAAAATAACTCACTAGACCAGTTAGCTCGGAAGTATGTGAATGAGGTAGTTAGATTGCATGAGATTTCGGTATCCATTGTAACGGACAGGGATCTTAAATTCATTTCGAGAATTTTTTAAAGTTTGCAATCATTTATGGGCACAAAGTTAAATTTTAGTACTGCATTTCATCCTCAAATAGATGAACAAAGTGAGAGGACAATAAAAACTGTTGAGGATATACTCATAGCATGTGTGTTAGAGTTTCAAGGAACTTGGGATCAGTATATAGGATTGATTGAATTTGCATATAATAACCACTATTATAATAGTATTGGAATGGCACCATATGAGGCATTATATGGCAAGAAATGTTGATCGCCTCTATATTGGGATGAAGAAAGCTTGAGAATGATTGAAGGTTCAAAATTGATATATAGATAAGGTGAAACTAATCCGAAGTTGAATAAAAACGGCATAAGATAGACAAAAGATCTATGTGATTAATATCGAAGGGATATGGAATACAGTGTAGGAGACAAGGTGTTTCTGAGAATGTCGCCTTGGTGAGGCGTGCTGAGGTTTGGTACAAAGGGCAAGCTGAATCCTAAGTATATTAATCCTTATAAGATCATTAAGAGGATAAGACCATTGACAAACAAGTTAGCTTTACCGAATGAAATGTCTCAATTATGTAACGTATTTCATGTGAGTATGTTAAGAAGATACAGATCTGATCCAACACATGTGATACTGGCTCAAAAGATTGAAGTTACTAGTAATTTAAGTTATGTGAAAGAGCTGATTTAGATAGTGGGTTATAAGACAAAGCAGCTGAGAAACTGAGTAATTCCATTTGTGAAAGTCCTTTGAAGAAATCATTCGATTGAGTAAACAACTTAGAAAACGGAGGATCATATGAGGAGACAATATCTCCACCTATTTAAACAATTAGGTAAGAATTTCAAGGATGAAATTTCTTTTAGAAGGAGAGAATTGTAACATCCTGTTATCTATGTTAAGGATAGAATAGTGTATATGAGAAATTATTGAGAAATTAGAAAGTGCATTTCATACTTATGCAAAATATGACATACACATATACGTAAATATTGAGTTTTGTATATTAAAATGGCTGTATATACATTCATTGATATTTTCTGAGTATAATTGGTTTATAAATGTGAATTGTGGATTTTATTGGTCTTGAAAATTATATTGGTGTGTATTAAAATTAATTTAGCAAAATTTAAAAATTGGGGTATTTTGGACTAGAAAAATGTTGATATAAGAGACCAATAGATGTG
>JANIJH010000007.1:53117384-53140037 GCA_024520975.1 Erythroxylum areolatum
TATATGTATATGTATATATGTATATATATGTATGTATGTATGTATATATGTATATGTATGTATGTATAATATATACATATACATATATACATACATACATACATATATATACATATATACATATACATATATATATATACATATACATATATATATATATATACATATATATATATATATATATAAATGGCTTATATGTAATGGTGACATGTGAAGAGGCTTTTTTTTAATGAATGGTAAAATTATATTCATCAAAGGGATATGTATAACTTTCGAGAGGCATACCTCAATAAGAACAAAGAAATGAAAAGTTTTCGTGACAAAAAATCAAGAGGCCAATGAGGAAGGCCTGATTCACCCTGAAGCCCATTACACCCAAAAAGCAAGAGAGGGCTACACCTAAAAAACCAAAAAAGGTCTAAGCCCAATCTGCGCATAAATACAACCTGCTTGCATTATAAAACATCATACAGTCGCCCAATGAGACTCGGGCTACGGAATCATTCCAAGAAACCCAGCCCAGCGAAGACAATAGCAGTGCGTGAGGCTAAGGGGGAAGGAGCCAGCCAGGGGTCAGACCAAAACTAACCCAACTGGTCGGCCTAATACCACTCCCACCTAGCCATGCGACGCCGTAACACAGTTTCAGAAATGACAGCATCCACCCGTTCCCAGACACAATCTTAGTTGCCAGATGTCTCCAAGCGTGCACTGATCACAAGCAGGAAGACGACACCGTTCCACTAAATGCCCAAGCATCATCCACAGAGCTCTCTTTATATTCTACCAAAAACGTCATCGTAGGCTCCCATTTGTGAAGGCGCCTCTCACATGCTACTACGCCGTTTGTTGAGTGCCCATACAACATTGTAGCTTTAGGAAGACGACATCGTTCCATTAAACGCCCATGCATCATCCACAGAACTCTCTCATGATGCACCAAAAATGTCATCGTAGTCTCCCATATTAAGGCACCTCTCGCATATTACAACACTGCTTGGAGAATGCCCACACAACGTCATAGCTTTGTTAATCTCCCATGCAGCAGGCCAGCTCTGTGCGCCATTCCTCCATCGAAGGATTTTGTATATAGCTAGACCACATACCTCCATGAATTTGGAAGATGAGGATAAAAATAAATCCAAGCAAGGTCATCAGTATAGACGCAGCCAAACCCCCCACCCATACACCTTGTGCGGGAATTCAACTCCTTTTCCTAGTACAACAAGAATCAAAAATACAAGGACAAAGAGCTCCAACAAACATCAGTGGCTACCTTTGTAGTAACAACAGACATAAAACAGAACCAGAAATCAAAAGAGAATTTGATCCGGAGGGTAAAGTCTGTACAAAATCCTATACATAACAATTCTAATTTTTGCCACTATATCAACACTCGAGAATGAAGCGCCTTCAAGCTGTATAGCATTTCGTGATTTCCAGATCATGTAAATGATACTCAGCAGGCCTAGGCGAATAGCTTTACTTTTGATGAGAGAACCTGAGAAGTCTTTTCGGATCCATTTTATAGCATTAGAGAGAGTAGAAATGGATCGATGGACTCCTAACCAAAATTGCCCATGTGATAGAGCAATTGAAGTAGAGATGAGGTTAGTTTCGGGTGCTAATCTACAGAAGCCACAAAGACTATCAACTTCCAAGAAAGGTAGATTATCCTTTGTAGGGAGTCTCCCCCGTAATCCTAACCAGGCAATAAAGGAAAATTTAGGCAGGATATATTGCTTCCAGATAAGTGTCATCCAAGGCTTCCGGGAATGTTGTATTTGTAGCAGCTCATAAGTTTTTTGGGAAGAGAGATAATCTTGAACACAAAGCTTTTGTAATCCTCGAACAACTACATCTTGTCCACCCAATTTAACCACCAATTCATCCTGGATACTAGCTAGCTTTTCATCAGGGGGGAGTCCTGAGGATGGGGAACCCAATCCCATATTGAGGTATCCCGTAAGTATTCTCCATGAATCCACCATACCCACAAGGAATCTACTTTTGCATGAATATTCTAGAGGACTTTTGCTAATAAGGCATTGTTCCACTTTTTACTACATTTGAGGCTGAGACATACTTCAGCTTAAGGAGAACAAATTCTCTCCCAGGCCACCCTGTAGTGCTTCCCCCCTATAAGAATAATCTACACATGGCTGTGATCCGATCTAAGATTGTAGCAGGGATGGGAAAAGCCTGTAACCAAAAGGCCAGAACTCCTTGAATTACAGAATTAATGAGCTTCGATCTACCTGCATAAGAAAGTGTCTGTCCTTTCTAGGCATTGAGGTAACTTTCAACTTTATCAATTAACACTGAAAATTGTGCGACCGAAACCTTCATAGGGGCAAGTAGGATCTCCAGATAGCGGACTAGAAACTCCCCTAGAGGGTACTCAACCAATTGCTGGAGGCATTCCTTTTTATACCCTTCCACACCAGAAATGTATATATTGGACTTCGTCACATTCATCCGTAACCTTGCCACCCTTTCCAAATCATGCAAAGCATCAATTAGTATACCCAAAGAAGGGCGATCACCTCTAGCAAAGAGCATAAGATCATCTGCGAATGCAAAGTGAGTAATCCCAAATTTAACATCATCTACTCAAGGAATTTCCAATCTAGTGTATCATAGGCCATGGTAATATCAACTTTTAGCCTACATCTCGGTGAAATTCTTTTCCGTGTGTGACCCCTTAGAAGCTCCTGTGCAAGGAACACATTATCTAGCATGGTCCACTTAGGGATGAAGGCCGCTTATGCTGGGTCCACAATACTCCTTACCACCTTCAACATCTGCTCATTCAAGATTTTTGTAATGACCTTATAAATGACATTTAGGCACGCTATAGGCTAGTAGTCGGTAAGCCGGGGAGTAGAGGTTGTTTTAGGGATGAGGATAAGTATAGCATTGCATGGTCGAGCTATTTCAATAGTATACTTGAGTGGAAGAACTCCTTTACTGCAGTCATAACATCCCCTCCTACCCTATCCCATTGGTGGGTAAAAAAAGCTGAAGAATACCCATCCGACCCTGGCGCTTTGTTCGCCCCAATATCAAACATTGCTATTTTAATTTCATCATCACTAATAGAGGCCTCCAAAATCCCCTTGGCTTAGTCATCCAACAACTTTACATTACGCACCACATCCACGTCTATGCTGCTAAGAGGGGCTTCGGTCCCTAATAATTTTTCATAGAACTGCAAATAGCAAGAAGCCACTTCATTTAGAGAGGTAGATGGGGAACCATCTTCTTTGATGATATAAGAGATAGAATTCATCTTCCCACGTTTTTTCACAGCTGCATGAAAGTACTTGGTACTTTTATCCGACTTCATCAAGTGTGTGCATTTGGCTTTTTGTTGAAAAGCTAGGCGTTCTACATCCAGTAAAAAGTCAACCTGTTTTCTCTTTAATATCATCTCTTGGTTCAACTGCAGATCAGTAGGGTTAGCTAGGGTAGCTTTGTAGGAGTCTTGGAAGTCCTCTGAGCCTTTGAAGCTCTAGCGGTGATATTCCCAAAAGCTAGACGATTAAGAGCTTTCAAAGGGAATTTCAGATTTTGCAGTTTTTTACATAAGGTAAATTGGGCAGAGCCAAAAACCGTATCATCCCACTCTTTATTCATAATGGCCTGAAATTGGGGATGTTGCAACCACATATTAAAGAATTTAAAAGGCTTATTCCCTTAGTGCTTCAACCGGTTAAATTCGAGAAGAGGACGGTGATCTAAATCTGTTCTCATGGCTAGAAACTGAGCTAAGCAATGGAGGCCCATAGAGTACCATGCCTGGTTCATGAGGACTCGGTCAAGTTTAGCTCATCAGGAGGTTTTATTCCAAGTGTAGAACTCACCTCTACTAGGGGCATACTCCAACCCTAGAGCAACTCGAAAATCTGACAAGTCTTTAAGGAAGTAGGCTGTAGGGGCCCGACAGCCTATGCGTTCTCTAGCAGAACAGACATAGTTAAAGTCTCCCAAAATAATCCATGGTTATCTCAGGTTCGGATGAAGGCGTTTTAGATTCATCTATAACACTCGTCGCTCCAAAATAATATACAGGCCATACACAAAAGAGACAGAGAAAGTGAGCTGGGAAATATTACAATGCAGCCTGACATGAATGAACTGATCTCCAATCTCAATCACAGTACAAGTGTAAAAATTTGGATCCCAAAGAAGACACATCTGACCCCCTAGGATGGCATCAAAATTATGGCAAAACTCCCAACCTCCAAAACAGTGTTTCATCATAGAATTCAAACTCTCAATTGTCAGTTTAGTTTCGAGAAGGCCAGCAAGTCTACATTTGTGTTCACGAACAGAATGACCACACACTTTTGTCTCGAGGCCATATTAAGACCTCGGACATTCCAACAAAGGAACGTCATGGTTTGGGCTGAGGAGGATGGTTCCCTCCTACCCCTTTTGATGGTTCAGAACTTAAATAAATTGCAACTCGGTATCTACTTTCCGAATGAGGTTTGAGGTGGAATCAATACTCACAGCCTTGCCCTTTATAGCACTTTTCTATTTCAGGCCTTTTGGACCTTCCCCCGAATTCAATTTATTACTATCTGCCCTAACCTGACCTGAAGTAGAACATGTCTCTTTCCCCTCCCCTTGGTGCTTTCTTAATGGTAGAAGTGTCTGAGAATTACACTAGGACTGTTCTACCATATTCACATGGTCGTGTTTATGGTATGAAAAAAATTACTGTAGCTCATTTGTTACTCTTCACCGAAAACACCTATTACCAAGCTCTCTCTTTGTTCATCTAAGACCGAAATCGCTGATTGCTTATGGTTGAGTATTTGACTATTGATTCTTACATCAAAGTAAGCTTTATTCATGTTTTTCTTCATTTACCAAAATCTCTTGTCCACTTTTATTGTTGGAAATTTAGCTAAACCAAGGTAAGCTTTAAGCTTTATGATATCATGAATGACTTTTAATGATGTTTGAGTGTTTGGAAATGGATTCATGCATGAGTGGAGTGGGAAGAAGCAATTTTAGTGATAATTAGTGGGTTAGAAAGTCTGCTGAAAAGGTGATAAAGATGTAGAAAATGAAGAATGTACAGAAAATAAAAATGCATAAAAATGATGAAATGTGTGAATGAGGATATGTTTTGATATTTGGGTTTTAATATGGGATTTTAGATATGTTTGTAAATAATTGGAGCTGAAATGAAAGTAGAAAAGATGATTTATGCATAATATGTGTTAGTTGTAAAAGGTAGGAGTTTGAAATATAGAAAAAAAATAAAAGAAAAAAACCCACGTTTTGTTAATTTGGAGAAGAGAAGAGGAGTTGCATCGAAGGCTTAGTGAAGGGAGACTATTTTGAACATCCTTCATTCATTTTGTTATAACTTCTTCTCCTGACCTCCAAATGACATGGGATATGAACCAACAAACTTATAACACATTGTTTTTTATCTCCACCAAAATTTATATTCATCTGAATTAATTTGGAAGAGATTGATTGATGAGTTTGGAATGAAAATATTAAGGTGTGCTGGAATTTGATAACTGGAATGTTTTTACTGAACATGCTTTGATATTTTGGCTCTATTTTGATATATAGATTTCCTAATGAGATGATTCTTAATTTTAATTGAACTAGAGACATTTTGCTACAATTTTAAAGAAGAAATAAGTTTGAATTCTATCCTTAAAGGTCTTGAAATTTAGTTTAAAATTGAGTCTTGATTTAGGCCGTAGTACTACCTATGACAGAAATCATGTCCTGTTGTTATTGAATAAACTGTATTGATGTAGGTTGAATAAGATAAAGTTAACTTTCATAAATGTTGTAGCTTATTTTCTTAGCCTTTAATTGGTATAAAGTTTGTAATTTTTGGATATTGGAATTGAGAGATATGAGTTGTACAACTTTGAGTGCATGATCATGCACTAGCCAAAATTTCAAATGTACTCAGTCTGTAGTATTTTGAGCATAAATTATAGAATAATAAACCAAATTGTATAATCTTGGTGTCATTAGAAACTTAAGGCATAGGAGAACAATTTTCTAGTAGAAAGTATTACCAAATTACTCATTTTCTTTGTCAGAATGATCATGCAAAGTGAAACTGAAAGTATGTTTTTTTCTTAAAAATCTAAAATGATTAATTGGGTTATGAAATTAGTTTCAAATTGTTTTCTTATGGTCTAAACCTTTAATATAAATTAACTTATGTGAGTTTTGATATATGAATAATATTGTGACAAAAATAATGATAAGATACTCGTGATTATCATTGAACATGCATTGTACATATTTCACATATATATATATGTGCATAAATGAATACTTATACAATTGTGCAAAATTGTGATATATGTAAATGTGTTTTGCATGATATAGAGAGGCATTTAGAGTGCCATCATCCTCTACTTTTTCTTACTCTAAACTATTCTCTTCTTCCACTACTTTTTCTTCTCATTACATGCCTTCTTCACCCATTACTACACTGCTACCAATCACTAAACATATAAAGACTTTCCCTACCAGCACACATCAAAATAACCAAACTACAAGTACACGAAGTTCCTATCCATTAGCTACTACTGAACCTACCTCATCTTCTCCGATATCTCACCCTCAACCTGAGCCACGTCTTATACATAAAACCCATAACATGGCAACCAGATCACAATCTGGCATTTTTAAACCTAAATTTTACATGGCAACCTCAAATATAGAACCCATCATTGTCAAACAAGCCATTTCAGACCCAAAATGGCTTGCTGCCATGTAAGATGAGCTCACTGCCCTTCACACAAACAACACTTGGATACTTGTTCCTCCTTCTCCTAGCTACAATGTGATCGGTTCTAAATGGGTCTTTAGCATTAAACATAGACTAGATGGCATAATTCTTAAATATAAAGCTCGACTTGTTCCCAAGGGATTTCATCAAACCCATGGTATTGACTTTGACGAAACCTTTAGCACAGTTATCAAAGCATCTACCATTCACATTATCCTTTCATTAGTTGTTCATTCTAATTGGTCCATCAGGCAGGTTGATGTTAACAACACCTTCCTTAATGGGGACTTAACTGAGGCTATTTACATGTCCCAACCTCCCCAATTCTCTGACCCCAAATATCCCCACCATGTTTTCCGCCTAAACAAAGCTATTTATGGGCTCAAACAAACCCCACGATCCTGGTTCCATAAACTGTAGCAAGCACTTCTATCCTGGGGCTTCTTAAACTCTGTTTTCGATGCAAGTCTTTACATACACAAAATGGCAGGGACTGTTACTTACCTTTTGATATATGTAGATGACATTCTCATCACTGGAAATGATCCATCTTACATAGCCAATCTCATTTCAAGACTAAACTCAACCTTTGCACATAAAGATCTTGGGGACATTTATTGTTTTTTAAGCTTTGAAGCCTATAGAGATTCCACTAGACTCTATCTCTGCCAATCTAAATGTATCTTGGACATTCTAAAAAAGACACATATGGAGTGCTGTAAACCTAGCCTTACCCTTATTGGTAGTAGCTCAAAGCTTACCCACTCAGACTCTCCTATTTTTGAAGATCCCACTCTTTTCAGAAGTATCATAGGTTCTCTACAATATCTTGTCCACACTAGACCAAATATAGCCTTTTCAGTCAACCGTCTCCGCCAGTTCCTTGTCTAGCCTACACATGCCCACTGTGCTGCCTGCAAACGCATTCTGCGTAATCTCAAAGGAACTATGCATCTTGGCCTGACATTCAGAAAATCCAATCTCAACCTTTCTCTTTATAGTGACTCTGATTGGGCTAGCTGCCCAAATGACAAAAGAAGTATCACTGGATATTACCTCTTTCTAGGTCATAATTTAATCACCTGGAGCTCAAAGAAACAAATTGTTGTAGCCAGGTCAAGCACTGAGGCAGAGTACCACTTAATGGCTACTGCTACTACTGAAGTTTTATGGCTGAAAAATATATTTCTGAACTAGGTGTTCTCATTACCCTACTAACTGTACTCTAGTGTGACAAAGCACATCGAGCTTGATGTTCACTTTGTCTGAGAAAAGGTTTTGGCAGGAGTAATCCAACCCAGATATGTGCCATTAGCAGACCAAATTGCCGATATATTGACAAAGTCACTACCACAACAACTTTTCAATCACTTTTGTATCAAATTGAATCTAAGGTTTTCACCTCAGTTCAATTTGAGAGGGGATGTTACATATACAAATCTACTCAATAGTGAGATGCACAAGCAACCATAGGAACATTTCAAATGAAAGTCCAATATTATTCTATAGACTCTTCAACACCGGAATCACTCTTTAAGGAAATCTATTGTGCAAGCTGTGTGAATTCTTCTAGAACTTGTGAGGTGGCAAGCTCACAGCTACACATTTGCGATATTCTCGCTGAAATCAGAAACAGAGTTTGTTAGATTTGTATATTCGAAGGAATGATGTACTAGAGAGAAGATCAATTAGAAATGAATAAAAAATCTCCAGAATTCCTCTCTTCTTTCTTGATGCTCTCTCTTTCTATCTTTTGTATTGGCTAAGCTTGTTCTGTCAAAAATTTTCACAATTTATCACTCTTTCATTTATTAAGTCATAATTAACATTTTTTGATTTATAGATTCAACTAAATTTGTATGTATAAATTTAATTTTGTAAATTATTGATGAAATATAATCTTAATATTTCTATGATGTGAATATTATTTTAAGCTCTATTCCTTTTAGTGAAAAGTGAATCACCATTAGTCTTCAACGTTTTAGAATTTTGAGTATGATAACTTTTATTATAAAATTTTACTCATTGTTTTTTTTTTTCATTTTAACATAGGATATTAAATTTGATTCTTTATTTTTTCCTTGTCCCAAATATAAAATATCATTGACATCATATATTTGAGATAAATGATCGAGTTATTGTTGTTCTACTATGCCTACCTACTTCTTTCAATTCCATACATATGTTTTTGTTCTTTTTCTAGTTCAAATGTGTTATAATTATTTTATATAATGTTATCTAAAAAGTATTTGTATAGAAATGAAAAAGAAAAAAAAACGAGTAGAATAGTTAATATCCTAAAAAAGAGTTATCAATAAAAATGTTAAAAGAATGACTCTTATAGTGAAAATTATGAGAAATTGTGTAAAGATGACTTTTAACAACCTAATGAAAATTGTGATGAGATTATTCACAAAAATGTTATCAATTTGAATAAGTATAAACATGTATCAAATACATCCAGTTTAGAAAATTTAAGGATAGATGAACAACTAATCCTTATGTTAAATATTTATGATCTTGTGTTTTCTTTAGATAGTTCATATTTGCATATTATCAAGTCGTTGAGGCTCCTCTTTTTACTCTGTCTCGAGCCTATAAACCTTAGAAACAATCCTGAATATAATACACAGTGACATGTATTAATAATTTCTTAATTAAATTAATGATATAGAAAATATATTTTATAAAACTAAAATTAGATAAAGGTTATTAATAACTTTTTAAAGTTAATGGATACATTAATAATATATTAAATCTATAAGAAACTCAACGAATTTAAATTATATTTAATTAAAATTTATACAAAATATCGTCGTTTTTTAAATAACTTGAAATTCAATCAATTCATTTTAGATTAAATTGGATTGAAATTGTCAACCTAGAAAAAAATTGCACTTCCAGAGAAGGTAAGCGTTTTTACATCTACCAAATTATTGTCAAGCATGCATTTAAGTATCGACGTCCTTATACTAAAAGAGACGTCCAGCGCCCGCACGGGTAGCTTGGTTGGCAAACTATCAGGGTCAGTTGGAACAAAGTCCTAGGTTCGACTCCTAGCAACAACGGGAGGTAATGGACCGCTCTGATAGGGGGTTGACCAAGATTAAACCGTGATTCAATCCCCCAGCGGTGGTCGGACCTGCGACTGGGGGCCCTTGGGATTGGGGATCAACCTTTTGGAACAAGAGACGTCCAGCCACTTCTGCAGGTAAAAAGATAAGTGAAAGATTAGCCCCGAAAGAGGACCGTTTCAAACTATAGTACAAGGACCCAATGCACCAAACCCGATACAAGGACAGTCCAATAATATAATTCTATAATTGATGCCGTGAGATAAGTTCAAAGCCTCGAGCTTTGATCAAATATGTGATCCAAGAAGCGACACGCCTCACAAACATGGAACCAAGCAGTTTGCATGCATAAAAGGCAAAGCGACTCAGCGACATCATCGACGCAAATTGCACTTGCCTTGGAGGGCCTAAGCTATGGCGCAAGTGTTGACAAGAATAAACAAGATGGTGGCTTGCAATTCGTGAATGGTGAACATGAAACAGAAAATTGGAGTCTTGTTGAGACATTGGGTGGCTGTTTTTGTTTTTGTGTGTTATCCTAAGTCCTTATTCATCTATCCATCAATCTATTCATTAATATTATTGGAGAGTCTTGTTGAGATATAGGGTGGTTGTTCTCTTTTTTATGTGCCACCTTGTATTCGTCGTCATCCATCAATCCATTAAATAATACGAATGAAGAAGGACACAGAATGATACACTAAAATAGGAACAACTCAATTGATATCATCTTATTGAGGATATTGAAATGGTTAGACCTCTAAAATTTATTTATAGGATAGAGACGTGCAATGTGAGTTGCACATTTTGTTGAAATTTTACAGTAATTAATAAATGGATAAATAAAAAGGAGCACAGAATGACACACTAAAACAGAAACAAGTCAATTGATCTCGTCTTGTTGAGGGTATTGAATTGGTTAAATCTCTAAAATTTATTTATAGAATAGAGACCTACAATCTGAGTTTCACATTTTGTTGATGTTTCAAAATAATTAATGAATGGACGAATGAAGAGGGATACAGAATGATATACTAAAACAAGAATAAGTCAATTGATCTCATCTTATTTAAGGTATTGAATTGGTTATGCCTCTAAAATTTATTTGTAAGATAGAGACGCGGAATGTGAGTTCCACATTTTGTTGAAGTTTTACCATAATTGCTTGCCTTGTGGTCCATTTCGCACCATCGATTCGTACTTTATAGTTTCTCGGTAGGAGTATCATTATGTATATCCTCTGGGAAGAGCCATTTAGGGGTGACAATGTGCTCATTTTAATTTGATCAAAATAAAAGATTAGGATTTGAATTCATCCACTTTAGATTTAGGTTTGGTCAAGTTTAGATTCAAATTATAATTTTTTAAATTCAAATATTTTGAAATTTTATTTAAATCAGACCAATCTAATCTAAAGTAAAAATTTCAAACTAAAGTTAAATTAAATTAATAAAATTAAGATTCGAGCATTTATATTCTATTAGACTTTAGCTTGAAAAAAAATTATGCTTACCCAAGACATTGCCACTGTTAATTTAGGAAAGCAAATAGTGCACAAATTGAATTTTTATATAACCAATGTTTGAAAAATTAGACTGAAAGTTGAATTAATAAGACAAATGTTTAAAGTTTAAAAGGTTCAAATGGTATTAAAATATCATAAAACTGATTAAAAATTAAATAAAATTAAAGAATTTAAAATATGATTAAAAGAGAATGTTTTTATTAATAGAATAATTTAAAATCTAATTTGTTAAATAAAAATTAACTAATTTATTTTAGTTTGTAAAAACTGATTAATTTATAAAATTGACCTATTAATTAATAAACTAATCAGTTTTTTATAATAAGAGTTATTGAAGTAAATCGAATTAGAAAGTTAAAAAAAACAAAAATGATTAAATCATTCAAGATTTTTAAGGTTGAATCATCTAAGTGATTGAATTTTTTAATAATTCCATGCGAAAACAACGTAGCTACTTCAATTCTTGTAAGAAAAATTGGCCAAAATGGCTGGTAAAATAAAAGCAAAAGTAGCCATGAAATGCCCACTAGTTAGTTAGTGGAACATCTTTACTCCTCATCATCTATAAACCTAATTACTCAAATGACAATCTCATGGTAGCTTGTGCATCTAAGAAATATAGTAAGTATTACATTCATTAGCAGGAAGGAAAAATTAAGTTGGCATGAGCACCAACTCTAAACACTCAAATAGCTTCAAGGTCTAGAACAGCTGTTGCAGAAACTTGATTATGCTCTTTCACCACCATTCTCCTCATCTCCGTGAACCACCTAACCATCCTCCCTACATTATCATACAAACCAAGAGCAATGTATAGCCCAATACCTGCAATTATCCCATTTGCTATGGAGTAAGTTAGTGGCATAAGAATCATAGTCATAAAAGCAGGCACTGCCTCCTTCATATTCTCCCACTTAATGTCCTTAACCACCTTCATCATCATAACCCCAACTACTACTAGTGAAGGCCCTATTGCCCATGGAGGCACACTAGTCAGTAGTGGCACAAAGAACAATGAGAGTGAAAAGTAGACTCCAACAATTACTGCAGTTAGTCCTGTTCTACCTCCTTCTCTGATCCCAGCTGATGATTCTACAAAAGTTGCAATTGGTGATACTCCTAGTGCAGAACCTGCTATGGTAGACCCTGCATCAACCATATATGCCAAGTACTGCCCTTCAAAGTCTCCGTTCTCATCCACAAAACCTCCTAATTCTGCTAATGTATAGGTTGTGCCTGTCGTAGCTAGCACATCAACATATAACATGGTCCCCAAGGCCAGCCACACTTCACTTCTGTTAAACTCAGTGAAACTGATAGCTCCAACGGTGGACTGGATCTTATGAAAATCTACCACATTCTTGAAGTAGTTGTAGTTCTTGTCACCGAGTGGTGTATAGGGGAAGTATGACACAGGAGTGCCTCTAATCCAAGAAATGAGTGTCACAAATATGATTCCATATATCATGCTACCTTTGATCTCCTTCATCAACCCAAAACATGTAATTAGGAACCCCGCTGTCCCAAGCCAAAAGGTCGGGCTTTGCATTCTGCCGTCGATGCATTCTCCGGTGACCGGGTTTGTATTGGCGCAGGCTGTGACGGTCACCAGAATGGACGGGTCTGGACCAACCAGACCCACACCCTGGTGGCTTTGTAAGCCTACAAAGGCAATGAACAAACCAATACCCGCCGCACAAGACAGCCTGACAGGACTAGGGATGAGCCTAGCAAGCTTTGCTCGGAGACCAAGTGCAGCTATAACAAGAAATGCACAGCCCTCGACCAAAACGACGGCCATAGCTGTCTGGTACGAGATTGAACCAGAGCCATGAAAGCCTACCATGTTGTAGGCCAAGTAAGCATTAGCTCCCATACCGGGAGCCAAACCCAAAGGCAAGTTGGCCAGTATTCCCATAGCAAATGACCCTATCATGGACGATAAAACAGTTCCTACAATGAGGTCACTCCTGGTCTTTTGAAGGCAGTTCTGGTAACCATCGTTAGGTTTAAACATGCAGTCAGGAGAAGCAGTATGATTCGCCGGAGCAGAACAGTCGGCGATGGAACAAGTACCTCCGGAATCTGCGAGGATAGTGGCGTTAACAGAGATGATATAAGCCATAGTAAGGAAAGTGGCAGTAGCAGCACGTAGTTCCTTGGTGAAAGAACTTTTCCTGGCTTCCAGTTTAAAGTATCTACCGATCTTGCTCTTTGCAACGACATCATTCAAGCTTCTCTCCATGTTCTTCCATGAGCTTGGGACACTTGTGAAGAACCCAGTTCCCATACTTGGACATAAATCACCTCCCATGTTCTTCTTCACTCAGAGATCCTCTTGTTCTATTTGGGTTTGGTCAGCGATGAAGAGAATCTATGTCGGAATGCAGAGAACAATGTTCTTGTTGATGATTGCTGGATTTAAGGGATATGTATGAGCGTGGCACAGGTTTCAGTATATATATATAGAGAAATACGGGTTGTCTTGGAAGGGATGAGCGTATAAACGAGTTAAAGCATAGGGGGTGGTCAGGTTTTTGCTTTTTTATTCTAAGGGGCAGATCTTGGCTCAAATTATCATATATTTATCATTATACACTTCACTTACCAAATCCCGTGATTCAGTACTAAATTAATCATCAAACTTGGAACTTTTAAGATGAGGTTTAAGAATGATGTAATAATTTAATGTGTGGAGTATGAAAAGAGAGACGCTTCAAGTGGTAAGGAGCTTGGTTCTTCTTAAATAAAGTTTGGATTTGAGTTTTGTGAACCTTTGGAGAACTATTTTTGACAATGTAACACCGATATTTATGTTCTTTTGCTAATAGTTATAGTTATTTATTCTAAGAATAGTAAAGATAAGATGATTCTAAAGTTTAAATCTAATTAAATTTATGATAAAATTTGAATTTAAACTAAATTGAATTGGGTATTTTCAATTCTAAAATCAACATTTTGTCAATTATGATCGAACTAGGTTTTGTCCGACTCGATTTGCTGTTTCTAAACCTAATTTGTTATAATCAAATAATTGGTAATTAATAATTATTGAGTTCTAAAGTGAAATGCTTCGTACCATTTTGAACTAAAACAAATTTAAGAGTACCATCTTTACTTTGATCTAAGGACCAAATTCACGTGTAAATACACTTAACTTTTGCTTTTCGAGAAAGAGAAATACCTAATCTTTCAGATATATGCTTTTAATTTACTATTCAGAATCTAACAGTCAAAGTTTGTCAACAACTCAATATTAGTTATATCAATGATCAGTTTCAATTAGGGTTAACCTAAGAGGATTTGACAGGAGATATATAGTACGAAGGCATGCACGTTATAATCCAAAAAAAGAGAAAAATACAATCCAACACTGATGGCCTACAAATCTGAACTAATACCACCTACAAGTCATTACTCATTAGAAACATATAGGTCCACCTGCCATAGGTCTAGGCACAATCAATATTTATTTTTGAGGCATTTGTGGTTGGTATGATGGTATCCAATCATATATATTGTGGTTGGTATAATGGTATCCAATCATATTCTAAATTTTAAAGTCTACCTTTAAAATATTTAGCCCTTTCATTTAGTAATGTAATTTGAAGTGCTTATGTTTTAAGTATGTATTATGTGAATCGTGTATTAAATGTTAGTCATTCAACAAAATATTAATTCAAAATCAAGTGATGAAGTCAATTCAATTAGTATTACAACTCTAATAAAATGAACAATATCTTACAAATAGCATGTTTTGAACAAGCATTTACTTGACGAACTCTAAATCAAAATTAAAGAACGAATTCAATTGAACTAATATTTAAAAGTTCATTAAAATATATAATAGTTCACAAATCAAATATTTTTAATAAGTTATTTGATGAATAAAGTAACATAATTGATCTAATTGAAAATTATAAGTACATCAAAATAGATAATAACTCGTAAATTACATAATTTGGATAAATTATTTAACAAATCAACAATTTAAAATTAAGTGATAAATTCAATTCAAGTAACATTTACACGTTAATCATATCTAGACTTCAATATGCCATAATAAAAGTCATTCAAATGAGAAGATAAATATGTGAGGAACAAACCCTATGAGTTGGAGCAATATCTTCGAATATTAGCACATTACAAAGTGACCATGAGGTGGATTGGAATTTTGCAAATCCAATAGGTTCGAGGGGACATATTCTAAGAATCAAATGAGCTATGCTTTTGGTACCTGGAAGGAAGAAGATACACAATTGTTGTCCCACTAGAATATACTTGAAATTTTGTTCGGATTTGGATAGGATATTGCTTCTTTTTCAGGAGTAGCTTGATAATTCCAACTTCCATATCTTTCAATGATCTGATTTTCTTAAACTTTGAAAGTAATTTGTTCAAGGGAATCCATACCAAATTTCTTGCACGCTTGTTGAAGCATCAAAATTGGGTTGAATTACATATAAAAAATTATTATAAGATCTCTTACGACAAAGTCCAATATATTACAGAGTTTTAAATGGTGGAGATCTACTTTATGCTATGTGATGTAATCATTTAATAATAGTACGGTATCAAAGATTAGAGATCAAATATGAGATATACCTGCTTTAAATTAAGGTCTATTTGACTTTTATTACTTACAACCGAAGCTAGAATTTAAACTAAATTTTAAATCACGGTCAAATTTAAATAAATTTCGTTTCGACTCAAATCTTAAATAAATTTAGGTATTTAAAACATAACACATCCCCAATTGATCACATTAGACTAATTGGTCTTGATCTCTTGATCTTGCACTAAAATAAGCATAAGACAAACCCTAAGAAAACTGAACTATTTGACTATCTTTACACATGCTATTTGTCTATAGCATGTGCAGGCAATCACATGCGTTTCGATGTAACAAAAAACTTTAACCTTCTCGTAACTTGGAAGATTCTATCTAATCAATAGAGCTCAAATCAAATTTGCATTCAAATCTTTTGTAAGATCTCTATCAACTGTCTAAAATAAAAATGTTATAACTAATAAATAAATATAACTTATAACATTTCTATGAACTGTTTGAAATAGAAATGTTATAACTAATAAAGAAATTGATGAACCAATAATCTAAAATTAAATAATAAATTTAAGCAAATATAATATATTATAAATAAATATAATAAGTTGGATAGCTAAATGTCGCTATTTTTTAAGAATTTGTTAATTTTTAAGTGATACAATTTGAAAGTATATTTTAATACCTTAATTAAAATGTGAAAAGAGAGAAATTTTAAAAAACTTATTTCATAAATTATTAGTACAAATTAAAAAGAGATATATTATATAAAAGGAGAAAGGGTTACTATTATTAATTTATGTTAGTGGTGCATGCTTAATGGGGTTGGAGATTAATTAAATGCATGAAGCTGCAAATGGGTTCTTCTTTTCAGAGACAAAGACGAGTGCAAAGAAACGAAAAGAAGAAAAAGACTCCATGTAGTGCTCAATTTTGGCACTTACTTAAAAGGTCACATAATTAGTAGTTGCATACAGAGGTAGCAGCAGAAAGGCACTGCTTTTAGTATATTAATTTTTACATAGATGGAGGTGGAGCCCCTATTGTGTTAAAATTAAAAATATCTGTAATGATTTATAATTAATATAAATTATTTAATAATTTAAAACTGAACTATTATCGGGGAAGTGATTTCACCATGTAAGGCCCTTGCCCAACTTCGTATAATAGAGTCGTGATCCTATACCCGATGTTGCAGTTTGTCTGCTTATTCTCTAATATTGGTATTTTATTTTGTTTTATAAATTTTAGCCATATATTTATGTGAATCTTAAGTTTATTTACATAAAATTTATGTAAGATATATATAAATAAATGATTGAAATTTATAAAATAAAATAAGACATAAAAAAATTAGCCGGATGATCCAAACTCGCACAAAAACAGCAGTCCCATAAACATGGAGTTCGCGAACAACAGAGCACTTTTCCATTAGCTCTGGGCAAGTAACGTTACCGCCGCTTTTTCGAAGACGTAGTAAACCGACAAGTATATCCTATGTAAAGATTCAGCATAATGGTCAGCGACACACAAAGCTGAGAATGTAATTTAACCTTAAGATAATTCAACTCATAGCAGTTTCTAACATGAGCATTCAACAGTTAATTGCTTTTAATCACGGCATTTATACCAAAGTACTTTTGTTCAGATGGGAGTCCCACGAGAAGTCCACCAAAGCTACTTGACAAGAACCGTTTTAAATAGAGGGTCCTAAGCATTCAATGTCCTAGCGACACAAACAAAATAGTCAATGAAGAATATAAACAGCACGCTTCAAATCTTCTGTCTAAAAAATGGTGTATCTATTATGTCTTAATGCATCCTATCTATTTATTTGTATGAGTCTCGTATAAATAAATGGGTGGATATATTGAGACAAAATAGGTATACTATTTTTGAGACAGAGGATCAGTCTTCTAACCAGCATGCACCAATTATGATGACAATGAGCTAACATTTCGTCAAATTTTTTATCATAATTTTTTAAAAATTAAAAATATAGACTTTTTTAAAATTAGATTACGATATAAGTTATTTAGACCTAAACTTATCCGAGACCTAATTCTTCTAAATAAGACAATATTATTTTGCTTAGAATATTTGGACTTCAAATTTGACTAAGCCTGAATTTAACTCATGACTCAACCTATTAAAAACAGCTAAATTTAGATTCATAGATAAAAAAATTGTCATCCTTAATTGAGTATGTACGGGCCTTATTCCCTGCCTAAATATACATAATTGACACAAGCTAATGCCTGTTATACATGTCGTACGAAAGAAATGTTTCCCAGCCTTCATTTGCTGAATAATCAAGATGAACAAGCTCTACTTCCTCTGGTTTAATTTTGTGATGAATGTCCTAAGTTGAATAAATTTTTTTTAATCAGGAATGTTGTAATAAGAACCAGCTTATGAAATCTTTGATTAAATAGTAGAAACTTTATCGGTTACCTAAATTCCAGCCTCACAAGTACGGACATCTCGGCATTTCTAGCAGTTATATAAATATCGATTCATATTAGTCAGTACGTATTGTATCGGAGTAAAATAGGTATGAAATAAAAGATTTATGTATCGGATTTAAATACCAGCTAATATCGATCTGTTTCGGATGATACCGATTAGTACCGGCCAAATATCGACCGGTATTGAAAGTTTTAAAAAATAGAAAACTTTTTTATAAAATTTTTAAATTTTTTAAAAATGTCACCCTTCATTCTACCTCTCCTTTTCCTTTTTTTCTCAAAATTTTTTAATTATTTATTTTATTTACTTTAAAATTTATAATTATTGTGAATTTTTAATTTTTGTTTTTAAAATAATAATAAATATTTTTATTACTATTAATAATTATAAATTAAATAAAACTTAAAAATAAATTATTTTTATTTAAATTTATTTAAATATTTTATATAATATTTATTAATAAAAATATTTTATTTTTTAAAATAAATAATTTAAAAATTATTATTTATAAACTAAAATTTATTTTATAAAATTCTAATTATTAAATCAAAATTTATTTGAAATTTATATAATTTTAAAATATATTTTAAATTTAATTATAATTATTAAATTAATTTTATATTGTGATTATTATTTATTATTATAATTTTTAGAGACATGGTTAAAAATATGTAGTACAGCTGTACAATATGATAATGAACTATTTTGTAATTTTAAAAAAATTCAAGGATTATTTCATAAATTTAAAAAATTACCCAAAACGATATCCAATATTAACTGATACTAATATAGTACCGTAGTAAAATTTAATCCAATACTAAATTCGTTACGGTATTCGTAATATTAATTTTAAGCCACCGTCCATCCGGGCTAATGCTAGACCACCATAGCTAGGATCCTGGCTACAATGTCTACTAGCTGCTGGGCCTGGAAAAGGATTTACCATACTGAATAATTCCGCATTTGACCGCTCAGCCATTTTAAAACGTAGTCTCGTGTTACAAACCATTGACATAATTATAGACAACAGCAAGCGAAGAAAGATGCAACACGCTCAGCATTTTTGAAGGGTCAATAATTGTATGACTATGCTCCCAGAATTTTAACGCAAATGAAAATTACAAAGATGCTGAGGCTTAGTTATTGGGGTGAAGTAACTTCCCACGAGGAATGCAATAGATTGTGAAGAAAAATAATGGCAAAAACGATAGGTTAAGATACAAAGAAACAAAGTATCGCGATAACCACCTATAAAAGCTGTAAATCGCACCTAGGTATGGCAAAAGGCTGGGCCCGAGGCCCTGAGTTGGCCCAAAATCTTCAATTTTTTAAACTTTATAATTAAAAATAAATTTATAAGCAATAAAATCAAGATTAAAATTAAAGTTATCAATTTAAGTTAAAACTATTTAAGTTGAATTAATTAATTTGAATTTAGCAATAACCTTCCATTGATATTATACCTTTCTCTTTTATTAAAAAATAGATGTGACAAGTCCTTTAAACATCTTTAGTTAGAAAATAAAATAATTATAATTTGGTAGAAGAATATATGTTATATTATATACATGCACATAATTTGTCAAAATTTTAAAATATTTTCGTGGAAAAAATTTTCATTCGATCAAAACTTCCTCGGATATATGTGATAATGTAAATAAATTCTTTTTCTTCTTTGAATGATCAACTAAATTGACAAATTTTAAATAATATAATAGCAATCATCATGACTAATTATAATTATTTAAGAGAAGCTTATAAAAGTAACAATAAGTGATTATAATAAGAAATTTTAGTATTTATATTTAATTTATATTTTACATTATCTTTAATATTATATTTGTGGAAAAGAATTCTAGAATATTTTATCATCTATTGAATAGACAAAATACAGTATTATATAGTAGATTATAAGAGAAAAAATAGGAAACTAAATATAGAAGCCTATCTAACCTAATCCCTCAATTTAAGGGATTTCAAACTGATTCTTCTAATCTATTTACAACGCATTTATATCTCAATTCTCCTCTTCAATTCCATTTTTTTAATGAAATGTCTATCAATTTCAATATGCTTTGTCCTATCATGTTGTATAGGATTATAAGCAATATTGATGGCTGATTTGTTGTTACAATAGAGCTTCATAGGATCATCCAATTTGACTCTCAAATCATCTAGAATAATCTTCAGTCAAAGTAGTCACACAATCCTTGAGCAATGACCCTAAATTTCGATTCTACAAATGACCTTGCTACCACATTTTGCTTCTTGCTCTTCCATGTTACCAAATTACATTCAAGACAAGTACAATACTCTATAGTTGATCTTCTATTCACTGGGGAACCTGAGTAGTCAGCATTGGCGTAAGCTTTTAGAGTAAGAGTATTGTTTTTCTTGAACAAAATTCCTTTCTCCAAATTGCCTTTCAAGTAATGTAGCACCCTGTAAGTCGCTTAAAGATGAGGTTCTCTTGGATCATGCATGAATTGACTGATCACGCTTACCGAGCACACTATGTTTGGTCAAGTGTGAGCAAAGTATATGAGTATACCAACTAGTTGTTGGTGCATTCTCAACTAGTTCTTCTTTAGCTTCTCCCAACTTATGGCTTGGATCCATTGGGGTAGAGAATGACTTACACCTAATCTTCCCTGTTTCTGCCAGTAAATCAGTTACATACTTTTCTTGAGATATGAAAACCCTTTTGTGGAATATGCTACCTCAATATCGAGGAAGTACTTCAATTTCCCCTATTCCTTTATCTCAAACTCTTTTAATAGTCTCTACTTCAATTCATGTTTGTCCCTCTCATTGTTTTCAGTCATTATGATATCCACATAGACTAGAAGAGCAGTAAATCCCCCTACAGTGTAACACCCCGTGTTAGGGGTTAGAATATTGAGAAATTTCAGTGTACTTTATACTTTGCATAATTGAGTTTTCACTTATATGTGCATATGCGATTTTGGACACATACAAATATTTGTACATGCATTCATTGACATTTTTCAGGTATAAGTGATTTTTAATGTAATTAAAGTGTTAATTTTGGATTAATTGTGTTACAAAATTTATTTGGTGATAATAGTTATTATTTCAAAATTTTGGTAAATTTTAGAAAAATTTATCGAAAATTTGAAATATTTTAGAGTAGGAAAAATATTGAAATAAGAGATAAATAGAAGTGTGACAATTGTATTAGAAATTAATTGACAAAGGAAAAAATTATAGAGTGACAAAAGGATAAAATCATGTGTAACATGTAGACCTATATCTATGAGACAAATGGTAGCTTATGTAGTGGACAAGTGGAAGGCATGTAATGGAGACATGTGTTAAAGCACTAATGAAATACCTAGGCATTAGGAAAAATATTTTTGTAGCTCTTTTCCTTGGTTTCACCGAAACCATCTACACCATCTTCCTTCTTATTTGCTCTCTCCATTTTTGGAATTTTGCTGAAGCATAAACTAAGTAAGTAATGTTTTAAGTTTTATGATAGTGTAACTGATTTCTGTTGAGGTTTTAATGTTTGTAATTGAATGCATGCATGAATGGTGTATATTTTCATGCTTGTGGATTGCTGCATACGTGAATGGTGTTGATGCATGTGTGTGTGGTGAAAGAAGAAGCAATTTCAGTGATATGATTAACAAGATGAAGGATTATAGTCATTGGAATATTATATATGCAATATTTTACTGAACATACATATGTATTTAGGGCATAACTTAAGCTGTGAATATCCAAATTAGATGGAGTTTGATTTAGAGTAAACTAGAGACATAGAACTACATTGTTTATGAAAGAATCGAATTCGAAATATGTCTTTAAGAGTCTGAAAATGTGGCTTGAAGTTGAAATTGGTGTTTTGTCGAGATATGAAAACAGTTTGTGAATTTTTTATTATAACTTGCAGGATACTGAACTAAAATGGATGATATTGGTGTTATTAGACTTTCAAAACATTGAGGAACATTTGATTAGTAAACTATTTTGCCTAAATACCTCATTGTCGAGGTCAAAATGGTCATGAAAACCAGGTCCGAAATCTACTTAAGAAAAATCTAAAAAATTGATAAGTTTATGATTGATTTTATGAAGATGAAGAGGTTTAAGAAAATTGATTAGAGTTTGATGATTTTATGAAAAAAAAATGGTTTGTGAATGAGTATAGAATGGTGATGTGTTTATGCTAAAGTGATCTAGAAAAATTGAAATGAATTTGGTG
>JANIJH010000007.1:53145085-53163983 GCA_024520975.1 Erythroxylum areolatum
AGAAGCCTATAGACAAGTGCACTTGACTTTCTTAAAGGACCACCACAAACCCATATAAGCATACATTTCACATTTTTCAATCATATTTGCCAAAATGGCACATTTCTGAAAAGCAATGCATTCTTTTAAAAATCATTTTTTCCATTCTTTTACAAGTCATCATCACAATATGAAAACATTCCTAAAATTCATTCACAAGAAAAAGACATATGACATAACATAATCATACACAATTCAATTGTTTATCACAATGTCATATATCATAAAGAAAATTTCACAACAAAACATATAGCAATTTCGCAACAATTCAAAAGGAACAAATGCCACAATTATAAAGAAATTTAGAAATCATTTTGTCATTTGATTCAAAAACTAACTTTTATTTCTTGATTTCGAAAAAACAAAGAAAGCTTAGTGGCTCATTACTTAATCATAAACATGAAACTCACCTCATATCCTTGCTTGAAACTTGTGCAATAGCCTCTACTCTTGTTCCTTTTTGCCTCTCTTACTTTCCTTCATCATTGGAAAAAATCCCTAATCAATAGGCATTCAAATTGAACAACCCATAAGACATAATCACCAAAATTAGCTTTAGGCCCAATACATTTCTCAAGCTATCTAAACCAAAGTCTTTTTTTTAAAAGTATCCAACAAATCAAACACACTCTTACCTTGATCCTTCATCAAATGAGGAGTTTTTTGGTTTGAAAGGAAGCTCTCATCCTCCTCTTTCTTTTTCCTTCTTGAAGCAACTTCAAAATCACTCTTGAAAACCAAGAAAAGTCAAACCCTAGCATGGCTTTCTTTCTTTCTTCTTTCTCTCCACCGAAATCTCCTTCTTCTTTCTTCTCTCTTCTCTCTTTTCTTTTAATTTTCGTGCTTGCTTTTTTCTTAACAAGCAAGACTACCTTCTAATTACCAAAATGCCATTTATGAATGAGCAAAGTTCAAAATACCCTTACATATAAGCCTTGTAACCTTAATGCTTAAATGACCTTCCAATTTTGCCCCTCATGCATTCTTAACACCTTAACACTATAATTCAATCAACTTATGCCATAAAATCTTACTCACTCACACTAACATGTTAATTAACTCCACAAACTAATATAATATAACAAAACCTCCAAATTCAATTAAGTCATGCTTAACTTAAGACATTTTTCTAATCATCAAATTGAAGGAATTTGCTAACACTTCCTTATATAGAAATGTTCTTCATTGTCTTAATTTTTCAAAGACACTAAAATCATTCAATTTGGTTCAATATTTCAAAAGTTATACCCCAAACATTTTCAGACTGTTTTTATACCAAAACATTATCCTATGCTTGACTTCCATCCCAAAATTGACATTCTTAGAGACTTAATTGAAACTCAATTTTGTCAGAAAATTTGTAGCCCTATATCTCTAGTATACTCCAAACTAAAAATAATTCCATTTGGAAAACTAGAGCAAAAGTTATGGCCAAAAACACTTTCAGCTCTTACTAATCCAAGGCTGAACACTATACCCAATTTCAATTCAGAAATTGAAAATCTTAGGGACTGAATTGAAATTTGATTCCTTAAGATAGATTGTAGCTCCATGTCTCTAGTTTAATTTAAAGTAAGAATCAACTCAATTGGAGCTCTACAGATCAAGATATCGCCAAAATACTGAAGCATGCTCAGAAACATATCCCACTCACACTCTTTTAACCAATCCTCTCTCTTTGATTCAATCCATCTTTTTCAATTTAATATAAAAACCTACAAATTTTCATGGATAGGTAGAGAAATATCTTATGAATCCAACGCTTCAAAAATTAGGTCAATCGGATGTCGGACAAAAAAGTTACGGCTAAAAGAATGGAGAGGGGTCAGGTCGCCCTCGCGAGCAGGTCGCGAGGCGACGAGGTCACCCTCGCGACGCATTGCCATCACGAGATGCGGCAAAAAATGCAGAGCTCTCCATCGTGACACCTCACGATCATGAGGTGCGCAAGCGCGCCACGCTCGCAAGCACGCTGCAATCCAGCTTCTGATTTTTTTTTCTTCTTCTAAAATTATAACTTCCAAAATTCATATCTTTTGATTCATAACTCCAAAATTTACAAACTTGGTATCAATAGAAAGCTGAAAGAAGGTTCTACAACTTCCATGAAGAATCTAAAAATCAATTCGGCTCCTAAAGGAATCAAAATCTACCTCAAAGTGACTGTCCAATAGATGTCATCCCAAACAGTAACACAACTTCTAAAAATCATAACTTCCCATTCTACTGTCCAAAAATTCATGCTTGATATCAATGGAAAGATAAAAACACAATCTACAACTTTCATGAAGAACTTAAAAGCAATTTCTACTTCTAACTAGGTCAAATTTCCACATTAATGTGGCTGCCCTGTTAAAATCACCTAAACAATATCCAAATTTCAATTAATCATAAATTTCAACTCCAATCTCAAAAAATGTCATACTTTATAGAGATAGAAATCCATCAAGAAAAGCTACAACTTTTATGAAGACCATTTTATCAAAATCTGCCTAGATCAACCCAAAAAAATTCACAAAATTTTCAGATCAAAAGTTCAACTCTATGCTACTATTCATCCCAAAAATTTCAAACTTTTGATTCTCTAAAATCTAACACTTTCACTATTCATTTCTTTCTTTTTAATTTCATTCAAATCAACTCATTCACTATAAATTTTATAGTACCCTTACATATACAAGTTTACTCAAAAATCTCAAAGTCATCAAAAACCAAAATCAATTTTTTTCACTCTTCATCAACTTCCATTAAAGCTCAACAACACCCACAACACATATATACACAAAACACCCATTTCATGCATTAACCTCAAAATATCATTGCAATTACTCTAATTAACATTACCCAAATAAAACATTAAACACAACTTACTACATTAACTACCCAATCTTGTATATCTTTCAAATTCAAGAATTTTCCTTTTTCTTTACACTTGAATAAATCACCACCAATTCCTCATTTAATTTCATTTAATAATTCTTATTTCCAAGAAAAGTTTGAGGTCCAACATTACAAACCAAATGCAGTACAAAACATCAATGGCACTGGACTTAAGTAGGCACAGAAGCAATTCAACGATTAAAAGAGCTCTGTAAGCATTTACCTACGCTCTATAACTACAATCTCAAGGATCTACTGCTTGTCCAATTGGATGCAAGCTTTGACACATGGGTAGGATGCCTATTGGCAAAACCACCCAAGCATAAAAAATACTATCTTTCCAAATATATTAACGGGACTTTTAATTCCTCGAAATTAAAATACCCCATTCATGAGAAAGAAACATTAGCCTGGCTTAAAACTTTGAGAAAATGGCAAATTGATTTACTACCGGTTGAATTCACCATACAAACAGATTCTCAATATCTATGTGGATTCACCAAGTACCAAATAAGCACTAATTACAATCAAGGACGACTAATTCGGTGGCAACTGAAATTAGGTCAGTATACTTTTACTATTCAATATATTAAAACAGCTAACAATTTTCTTGCAGATATACTTACAAGAGAATGGAAGAAGTTATAGCACAACTGGAGAATACATTACTATTAAAAGAAGCAGAAATTATGGATTTAGGAGGAGCTATACTTATTACAAGAGAATTATTAGCAGACTATTGTTTGGAAAATAAATTAAAACACACTTTAAAACACCAACACATAAACCCTTGTTGCGACCAAAATGCTGAAGTACCTCAGCAGTATGGTTGTGAACCTAGAAAATATAAAAAGAAATGTCGACATCATAGAAAAACATATCATCATCAATACCCTCAACACTATAAGAAATATCAGAAATCATATAAATGGCGTAAATATAAACCACGACCATATCAAACTAAACGATATCCAAAATACTTTCGAAAACAACGAAGTAATCCTAAAAAATCTCAAAAATATTGTCCACAAAAGAAAAAAGATTGTAAATGTTGGATCTGTAAGGAAGAAGGACATTATGCAAATCAATGCCCCAAAAAGAATAATAAAAACTATAATAATCAAGTACATATTTTATACTCCGCTATACAACATAATTTAAAACCAATTGAATCCGATTATAATACAGACTTTACTCTTTATATCTATACAACAGACAACTCTCTCAATGAATCAACTCTACAAAGCGAATCCGAATCATCAACTAAATTCCAACACAACATTTATACAAGTGATAATTAAAAAAACTAAAATTAATGCATATATAGATACAGGAGCAACTATATGTATTGCCTCTAAGCAATTAAATCTTAAGTGGAAAAAAAAAATAGAAAAACCTTTACAAATTAGAATAGCAGAAGGAACTTTCAAATTTATATGGTATGTAAGCTATTACAATAATATTCTTATTGAAAATTATACTTTTATGATTCTTCGAGTTTTTCTTGAAATTTTTGTTGTACTTTGATATTAAAAGGATAAGGTAAGTTTTGGATGAATATATGTATATACATTTCTTGTTATACTCGAGGTAATTGATAATAGTAAGTTTGAAATTCACAAATAAAATGATTAAGATAATAAATATCACATACACTCATATTATTCAAATGTCTTAACGCTTTTAATTGTTTTGCACGATCAGTTTCTGCTTTGTGAAAAATAATATCTTTTCCAAAAAATTCTTTATATATTTCATTGCTAATAATATCAAAAGTTTCTAAGTCAGTTCTTGTATTTTGATAATGAGGGGTACTTTTAAAGGCAATTTCATTTTCTTGAAAAAATCGTTCAACAATTCCAGTCATTTTGTATAGTGTGAAATTCCATAAAGAATCTTTGTTATCTTCACGATCACCAAATGGTTTTTCTATTTGTAATAATAACTGCATTCTATTTGACCATTCAAAAAATAACTCCTCCGTATTAGTAGTGCAATCTAAATTAAGTATACCTTCACTTCCTAGGGTAACATATTTTGGTTTATATTCGGATGGATATTTTCGTATTTTAGAACCTTTATAGTAATAACCTTGTTGATTGAGAAAATCTTTATTATCATTAGTCCATGAATAATTTGTTGGTTGGAAATCTTTTTTTCGTTTATCACCAGTGATTTTTGTTTTTAATTTTAATTCTCTTGTTGTGTTGGTTTTGGGTTTTTCATCTTCCATATATACTTCTTGATCTGATTCATATCCGTATATGAGCTCATCGTTTTCATCTTTAGGAGAATGTTGTTTAGTTAATGTTGTCTGTACGTGTTTTGTTGGTGTTAAATGTAACTTTTGGACTAATTCTGTTACTTCAGCAAGTTGTTGTTGAATGCTTCTTTCAACATCTTCTATTGGTTGTTCTTGTTCTAGAGTTTCCATGGTTTAGCTTTAATAACTAACTCCGATACCACTTAGGGCCGTTGCGGAATTTGATTGATCTGTGCTTTTACTTGTTGCAATAGTGTTATAATTTCTAATTGTGTTTTACTTAATTCGTTTAGGCGTTGCTCTAATTGTGTTTGTTTTTCTAATAACTTAGTAAGTTGTTGGGTTAAAGTTACTATTATCGTTATAGCTTCTTACATACATAATTAGATAACGTGGTAATTTGGTTTTGAATTTCATCTAATTGTTTGTTACTTATGAATGGTTCTGTAATGTGAATTGGTCTTTCAATATACAGAGGTTTTTGAATTCTGGCTGAAGATGATCTAAGGAGAGGAGTAGAAGAAGATGATGCTTTGAAGAATGAATGTCTTCGATTAATTAATGGTTGTTGAAATGGATATTGTATTGCTGGAAGAGGTTTTAGTTTCGTATGGAATTTGGTTCCTCCTTTTGCTACATCTTGAAAAAGTTGGTCTAAGTAGATTTGATCTGCATGTTTAAAGTCTATACTATGGTGAGAATTAGTTAAAGCATAACTAATTTGATAAGTAAGTGAAAAGGGGTATTGTCCTTGGTTCATTAGATTATCCTTATAAAATTTATAAGCAATGGTAATAGTGTTGTGTAAATTAGAAGAGAGTAGAGGTATTCCTAATTTTAATCTAGTATTAAATTTAATTTTTCCATAAGCAAGGTTTCCATTCATCATTCCTATTACTTGATCATTTAAATTGGTCATTCTCTCATCTAATATAGCCATTCTAATTGAGGAGTCAATTCCTTCTTGAAATGTTGATTTTATGAGAATTAGTATTGTTGATAGATGAATATAACCGATCTTCTTTCGTTTGTTTTCGGGTAGTTTTTGTAATTGTTGAATAATTTGATCTTAATCTATTAGGCTAATTCTAATGTGCCCATTACATTGATCAATGCGAACTGGTGTTTCATAAATCATTTTGCCAAAAATAAATAATATCTTGTCTATTAAAGAATTTTTTGATTACAGATTTATGTATATCTTGTCCAGGTTTTAAGTCTAATTGTGCTTTGGCTATTTGTTTTTGTTTTTGTTGATCTTGTGCAAGGAGGGTTGATACTTTAAATGTTCCTAATGATTCTATTAGTTTTAAGGTATCAACATCTAGTATTGTTGAATCTTTTTCTTTAGGGTTGGCAGAAGTCATTTATGAATGATAATTGTGATGAGATACAAATCAAATGTATTCTAAATGGGATAAATGATTGGTATATAATTGATGTAATTGTTGTACTACTGCTAAATGTTCCTCGTAGGGTCGTCTTCCTAATCTATTTATGCCAACAAAGGTAAGATAATTTATTCGGGTTTCATTATATGTAATATAATCTAAATAATGATTAATAATTTGGTGAGTATATTGAATTTTTTCATCTAAATCGTCACAAATAGGACAAGTCATTCTAAATCGTAAATAATATCGTCGTCTGCATTATCGTATTCTGAATTAGTAGGTTCTTCTATAGTATTTTCAAATTCGTAAATAATATCATTATTGTCATGATCTATTATATATATTACATTTGTATTAAGGTGAAATATTTGTCTCCATAAATAATCCAAATAGATAATAATAAGGTTTCTACTAGTATCAAAATAAAATAATAATTGATCAAAGGGAATAAATATAATACTAAGAGTAAGAAATAGCAATAATGGTTGTAAATAAAGTAAACAATGAGCATATAATGAAAGCTGATAAATAAGAAAATATAAACAATAATTAAAGAAATAACTAAATGTTGTATGAGATGTCATGCTTAGTCTATGAGAATCTAGATTTAATCTTGAATTTCTAATCTGTCTTATTTAACTGAATGATAGATGTAAAGAGTTTGATCTAATAAAATTCTTGCTTACGTTAAAAGTTGTGAACACTGATGTTCTTTAGCTAATGCTATATGTTCTTTATAAAGCTGGATAAATTTTAATTGTTCTTCTTCGAATTCTTGATAAGTCCTTATTAATTGCTTGAGCTGACTTTTATAATCAAAATAATCCATATTAATCAATAAGTTAATCAATAAGTTTCATAATCTCAGTTACATAATATCTTCTAATCTGATACAATTCGTCAATACTGTTTTTAATGAACTGAATCATTTCGGCAGTTTGATGCATGAGAGCTGATGCAGTGTCCTTAATACTTTGAGCATCATTGTACAATGGATGATCTGCTGAAAGTTGATATCTGGGATCTATATAAGTATTATGGGCGAGTTTATTACGAGCAATATATTCAGTTAGTAGTTCTTCAAAAGCTGCTTCACGTGCATAAGTGGTGCGAATATGCTTATTGAGGTGATACTTGCGTTGAAAATATGAATTTGTCATTCTGAATGATGATAGAATGATGATAGTAAACAGAGTAATAGAATTAATGTAATCTAAGGTGACAAGAAAATAAGAAACAAACATTCATCTTACCTATTCTTCTTGAATCGCTTGAATGACAAAACTCCAGCAAAACGCGAAGGAAAGAATGAAGGCAAAGAGAGTGTTTATTGATTAAGTTCTCGTGCCTCTGTAAGGCTTACATATTGCCTATATATAGGAAAAGAAAAGAACTAAAGGCCAAAGGAAGCGGCCGACAAAAGATGACATAAAGAAAAGAAAAGCTAAAGCAAAAGCTAAACCCAAAGATTCGAAAGTAAAAGTAAAGAAAAGACACATATTTACAGCTGGGTGGTCCAAAAGGACCTACATCTGTTCTTTTTGAAAGTGATGCTTGTCGTCGTAGCATCTGGTGCTTTGGACATAGAAGGGCAATTTTGACATTGATGATCTAGATATTCACGTACTTGTTTGCAAATTGCTTCTTTCCACGCATTGCTTAATGGATCAAAGAAGTCATCAAGTTTGTCAAATGGTAGTTTGAACTTCTGAATAATTTGTAATCCTTCTGCTGAGATAGGCATCTTGTATGCTGATGTCATTAATACTTGTGATCCTTGATAATTGATTTTGATGGTTGATTCTTTTTCAATACGCTTGCATTGATTGTACACACCTTCGAGACAATTCAAATTGAGTTTATTTACTAAATCCCAATTGAATTCATAACGAGGTGGTTTGTCTATTGGTGGATATTGTAGATTGCTTACTCCAACTTGGAGATAGGCAATTCTTGGTACTTTGATAGCTACTTTAATGGCATCTTCTGCTTCTGCTGCTTCGAAGATTGGATAACTGTTATAGATTTTAACATAGATTTCTCGATCCTTTGCAAAACGGTCCTTATAATTCTTGAGTGCATGAATGAATCCAGCTGGAAAATCAGATAAAAGCTTGAGATCTTGGATGTAGATAGTATCAATTAATCCACTTTGAAATAGTAGATAAGTTGTTAATGGATCAACTCCGGGGAATACTATGGCCTTGGGTCTATATCTTCCACGATTCTGCGGATAAAATTGAAATTGTTTCATATCGGTAGTCCATTGATTGAGTGCTTGAAAACAATCCACAAACATTTCAGAGGTTAATACTTTTGCTTCTTCTTGTATAGACTTGGAGGGAACAGAATGAATTCGTTCCATATCTATTGCTTTACCGAGAGAGGTCATGTTTGTTAGTGTTGGTGATGGTGTTGTTAATACAGTCTTGTATTGTGGTCTAAGAGGTGGATGCTGAAACTCCTTGAATGATTTATCTGCTTTAGCTTGTGTAGAGAAGCTTTTGTGAATTATTCCACTTTTTCCAGTGATATGGATTACTGCCTTGTGGCACTGATCATAAATTCCTGCAAATGGTCCATTATAAATGACATAATACTTAGATTCCTGATGATCGAGGGTTTTTTGTGAAAGAGATGGTGGAGGTGTAGAATTTGTTTGTATCTTAGGTACAATTTGAGTAGTGAGGGTTTTCGAAGGAGAGGCTCTAGGTAAAAGAGTCGTAGTATTGGTAGCTTCATTATTGGTAGCTAGTTCGGTTGTAGCTGTGGTAGTGGGGGTGACTTTTGAGGTTTCTGCTGCTGATACTGGTTGATCTTTTAATAAAGCAATGGTAGTTCAAAGTCTATTGATCTCTTTGGTAACTAATCCAGTTTTGACTTGTAAATCCATAAGTTCTGCTTCTTTTAATAGTAATGTATTCTCTAGTTGTGCTATAGCTTCTTCCATTCTCTTGTAAGTATATCTGCAAGAAATTTGTTAGTTGTTTTAATATATTGAATAGTAAAAGTATACTGACCTAATTCCAGTTGCCACCGAATGAGTCGTCCTTGATTGTAATTAGTGCTTATTTGGTACTTGGTGAATCCACACAGATATTGAGAATCTGTTTGTATGGTGAATTCAACCGGTAGTAAATCAATTCGTCATTTTCTTAAAGTTTTGAGATAGGCTAATGTTTCTTTCTCATGAATGAGGTATTTTAATTTTGAGGAATTAAAAGTCCCGTTGATATATTTGCAAAGATAGTATTTTTTATGCTTGGGTGGTTTTGCCAATAGGTATCCTGCCCATGTGTCAAAGCTTGCATCCAATTGGACCAGTAGTAGATCCTTGAGATTATAGTTATAGAGCGTAGGTAAATGCTTACAGAGCTCTTTTAATCGTTGAACTGCTTCTATGCCTGCTTGAGTCCAGTGCCATTGATGTTTTGTACTGCATTTGGTTTGTAAACTGCATCATTCTTTTAAAAAACCTTGGTCAGAAATATAATTTAATAATCCAAGGAATTGTTATACCTGTTTTTTGTTTTGTAATATATCAGGAAATAGTTGTAATTTATGTAAAATATTAGGTTGTAATTGGATGTAACCATGATCGAATTTTATTCCTAAATATTCAATGGTTTGTTGAGCTATTCGAGCCTTCTTTTTGCTTAAAATTAATCCTTTGTCTTTACATCTTTGTAAGACAATGCGGACTTTTTTCAAATGATCTAGCTTATCTTGGTTAGAATAAATAATAATATCATCAATATAAACAAACATAAATTCTTCTAGACCGGCAAGCTTATTATCCATAAATCGTTGATAAATACTAGGTGCTTGTTTTAATCCAAAAGGTATCACATTCCATTGATAACGTTTTTGAGGTGGACAAGTAAATGCTGTTAACGCTTTCCTATTATCATGTAATCTAAGCTACCAGTAACCAGATTTGGCATCTAATGTTGTAAACCAAGTTTGTCCTTTAAGTTTATTAATAATATAATCTTTTCATGGTAATTTATAGGCATCTCTGATAGTTGCTTCATTTAATTTTTTTTATAATTAATGACCATTCTTCGTTTTCCTCTTTTTTGTTCTGCGGAATTATTGACATAAAAAGCTGGTGCTGAGTGTTTACTAATACTTGGACTTATCAGTCCTTTTTCTAAGAGTTCGTTGCATTCGTTAATAAATTCTTTTACATCTTGTGGTGTATAGGGAATATTGTTTTTGATATTTATCTCCTGATGAGGATCCTTTAATTTGATTTCTATAAGTTCATTGTTCTGATTTTTCTGGGGATCTAACATATTTTCACTACAAACTGCATCTAATAATGTATCTATTTCAAGCTGTAAAGAACTATTATTTAAAAGATAAAAATGTAAAGAGTGTAATTTTTCACTTAGTAGTGTCAGTTGTTGATAATAAGTTGGTATATAGGGATTTTTAAAATCACAGATTTTTGATTGATTTCTTTGATGTATGGAGTTTTTAATGTTATGTAATGTAAATATTGACAGAAAGGATTGTATAACTTGAGAAAATTATTTCCAATAATTAATGGTAATCTTGGTTCTTGTTGATATATAGAGGGAATCATAAAAGTATAATTTTCAATAAGAATATTATTGTAATAGCTTACATACCATATAAATTTGAAACTTCCGTCTGCTATTTTAATTTGTAAAGGTTTTTCTATTTTTTTCCACTTAAGATTTAATTGCTTAGAGGCAATACATATAGTTACTCCTGTATCTATATATGCATTAATTTTAGTTTTCTGAATTATCACTTGTATAAATGTTGTGTTGGAATTCAGTTGATGATTCAAATTCGCTTTGTAGAGTTGATTCATTGAGAGAGATGTCTGTTGTATAGATATAAAGAGTAGAGTCTGTATTATAATCGGATTCAATTGGTTCTAAATTATGTTGTATAGCGGAGTATAAAATATGTACTTGATTATTATAGTTTTTATTATTCTTTTTGGGGCATTGATTTGCATAATGTCCTTCTTCCTTACAGATCCAACATTTACAATCTTTTTTCTTTTGTGGACAATATTTTTGAGATTTTTTAGGATTACTTCGTTGTTTTCGAAAGTATTTTGGATATCGTTTAGTTTGATATGGTCGTGGTTTATATTTACGCCATTTATATGATTTCTGATATTTCTTATAGTGTTGAGGGTATTGATGATGATATGTTTTTCTATGATGTCGACATTTCTTTTTATATTTTCTAGGTTCACAACCATACTGCTGAGGTACTTCAGCATTTTGGTCGCAACAAGGGTTTATATGTTGGTGTTTTAAAGTGTGTTTTAATTTATTTTCTAAACAATAGTCTACTAATAATTCTCTTGTAATAAGTATAGCTCCTCCTAAATTGTGTGCTATCGTATGATCTTCAAGTTTTTCTTGAAATTTTTGTTGTACTTTGATATTAAAATCATAAGGTAATTTTTGGATGAATATATGTATATACATTTCTTGTTCTACTCGAGGTAATTGATAATAATAAGTTTGAAATTCACAAATAAAATGATTAAGATAATAAATATCACATATACTCATATTATTCAAATGTCTTAATGCTTTTAATCGTTTTGTGCGATCAGTTTCTGCTTTGTGAAAAATAATATCTTTTCCAAAAAATTCTTTATATATTTCATTGCTAATAATATCAAAAGTTTCTAAGTCAGTTCTTGTATTTTGATAATGAGGGGTGCTTTTTAAGGCAATTTCATTTTCTTGTAAAAATCATTCAACAATTCCAGTCGTTTTGTATAGTGTGAAATTCCATAAAGAATCTTTGTTATCTTCACGATCACCAAATGGTTTTTCTACTAGTAATAATAATTGTATTCTATTTGACCATTCAAAAAATAACTTCTCTGTATTAGTAGTGCAATCTAAATTAAGTACACCTTCACTTCCTAGGGTAACATATTTTGGTTTAAATTCGGGTGGATATTTTCGTATTTTAGAACCTTTATAGTAATAACCTTGTTGATTGAGAAAATCTTTATTATCATTAGTCCATGAATAATTTGTTGGTTGGAAATCTTTTTTTTTTCGTTTATCACCAGTGATTTTTGTTTTTAGTTTTAATTCTCTTGTTGTGCTGGTTTCGGGTTTTTCATCTTCCATATATACTTCTTGATCTGATTCGTATCCGTATATGAGCTCATCGTTTTCATCTTTAGGAGAATGTTGTTTAGTTAATGTTGTCCGTACGTGTTTTGTTGGTGTTAAATGTAACTTTTGGACTAATTCTGTTGCTTCAGCAAGTTGTTGTTGAATGATTCTTTCAACATCTTCTATTGGTTGTTCTTGTTCTAGCGTTTCCATGGTTTAGCTTTAATAACTAGCTCTGATACCACTTGGGGTCGTTGCGGAATTTGATCGATCTGTGCTTTTACTTGTTGCAATAGTGTTATAATTTCTAATTGTGTTTTACTTAATTTGTCTAGGCGTTGCTCTAATTATGTTTGTTTTTCTAATAACTCAGTAAGCCGTTGGGTTAAGGTTACTATTGTCGTCATAGCTTCTTACATACATAATTAGATAACGTGGTAATTTGGTTTTGAATTTCATATAATTGTTTGTTACTTATGAATGGTTCTGTAATGCGAATTGGTCTTTCAATATACGGAGGTTTTTGAATTTTGGCTGAAGATAATCTAAGGAGAGGAGTAGAAGAAGACGATGCTTCGGAGAATGAATGTCTTCCATTAATTAATGGTTGTTGAAATGGATATTGTATTGCTGGAAGAGGTTGTAGTTTCGTATGGAATTTGGTTCCTACTTTTGCTACATCTTGAAAAAGTTGGTCTAAGTAGATTTGATCCGTATGATCAAAATCAATTATCGAGGACTACAAGTATTAATGACCTCAACATACAAGATGCCTATCTCAGTAGAAGGATTACAGATTGTTCAGAAGTTCAAACTGCCATTTGACAAACTTGATGACTTCTTTGATCCATTAAGCAATGCGTGGAAAGAAGCAATTTGCAAACAAGTACGTGAATATCCAGATCATCAATGTCAAAATTGCCCTTCTACGTGCAAAGTACTAGATGCTACAAGTACTACAGATGGTGACGGCCTAATTATTATTGAAGAATAAAATAAGGACCGTTTTGTAAAGGATCGAGAAATCTATATTAAAATCTATAGCAGTTATCCAATCTTCAAAGCAGTAGAAGCAGAAGATGCCATTAAAGCAGCTATCAAAGTACCAAGAATTGCCTATCTCCAAGTTGGAGTAAGCAATCTACAATATCCACCAATAGACGAACCACCTCATTATGAATTCAATTGGGATTTAGTACATAAACTCAATTTGAATTGTCTCGAAGGTGTGTACAATCAATGCAATTGTATTGAAAAAGAATCAACCATCAAAATCAATTCGCCATTTTCTCAAAGTTTTGAGACAGCCTAATGTTTCTTTATCATGAATGGGGTATTTTAATTTTGAGGAATTAAAAGTCCCGTTAATATATTTGCAAAGATAGTATTTCTTGTGCTTGGGTGGCTTTGCCAATAAGCGTCCTGGCCATGTGTCAAAGCTTGCTTCCAATTGGACAAGCAGTAGATCCTTGAGATTGTAGTTATAGAGCGTAGGTAAATGCTTACAGAGCTCTTTTAATCGTTGAACTACTTCTGTGTCTGCTTGAGTCCAATGCCATTGATATTTTGTACTGCATTTGGTTTGTAAACTGCGTCATTCTTTTGCTAATTCTTTTAAAAAACCTTGATCAGAAATATAATTTAATTTACTATCGGTTGAATTCACCATACAAACAGATTCTCAATATCTTTGTGGATTCACCAAGGACCAAATAAGCACTAATTACAATCAAGGACGACTCATTTGATGGCAACTGGAATTAGGTCAGTATACTTTTACTATTCAATATATTAAAACAGCTAACAATTTTCTTGCAGATATACTTATAAGAGAATGGAAGAAGCTATAGCACAACTGGAGAATTTATATTTACGCCATTTATATGATTTTTGATATTTCTTATAGTGTTGAGGGTATTGACGATGATATGTTTTGCTATGATGTCGATGTTTCTTTTTATATTTTCTAGGTTCACAACTATACTGCTGAGGTACTTCAGCATTTTGGTCGCAACAAGGATTTATGTGTTGGTGTTTTAAAGTGTGTTTTAATTTATTTTCTAAACAATAGTCTACTAATAATTCTCTTGTAATAAGTGTAGCTCCTCCTAAATTGTGTGTTATCATATGATCTTCGAGTTTTTCTTGAAATTTTTGTTGTACTTTGATATTAAAAGGATAAGGTAATTTTTGGATAAATATATGTATATACATTTCTTGTTCTACTCGATTTAATAAACTTAAAGGACAAACTTGGTTTACAGCATTAGATGCCAAATCTGGTTATTGGCAGCTTAGATTACATGATAATACGAAATTTCGTCGGCATAACACGACAAACATCACTTTCAAAAAGAATAGATGTAGGTCCTTTTGGACCACCCAGCTGTAAATATGTGTCTTTTCTTTACTTTTACTTTCAAATCTTTGGCTTTAGCTTTTCTTTTCTTTATGTCATCTTTTGTCGGCTGCTTCCTTTGGCCTTTAGTTCTTTTCTTTTCCTATAAATAAGCAGTATGTAAGCCTTACAGAGGCACGAGAACTTAATCAATAAATAATAATAATAATAAATAACAAAAAATAATAATAATAAATTCAAATTTTAATAATAATAATAATAATAACAACAACAACAACAATAATAATAAATTGAAAATATAATAATAATAATAATAATAATAATAATAATAATAATAATAATAATAATAATAATAATAATAATAATTAATGATGATGATGACGATGACGACGACGATGATGATAATAATAATAGATTTACAAAAAGAGAGAAAAAGGAAAAGAGATAAAAGACACAAATAGTAGAAAAGTTGTCTACTTTGTACAGCGGGGTGGTCTTGGGTGGATCTACATCCTTGATGATAGTGCTTGTCGTATGTGCCGACGAATCTTTATTCTTCAATAATAATCAAACTGTCATCTACATTGGTGCTTTCAGCGTCTGGTGCTTTTGATGTTGTTGGCCACTGCATACATTTGTGTGCTGGATAGTCTCTAAGTTGTTGAAAAATGGTATATTTCCAGTCATCACTTAATGCTTCAAAATAGTCATCTAGTTGATCAAATGGCCGTTTGAATTGCTGAATGATGTGTAGTGCATTTGCTTGTATTGGATTCTTATAGGCTGACGTCATAAGCATTTGTAGTCCTTTATAGTTAATATTTAATAATGATTCTGAAGTAATCCGAGTGCACTGGATGTAAACTCCTTCTAAGCAATTCAGATTAAGCTTATTAATGGTATCCTAGTGGAATTCGTATCTTGGTGGGTCATCAACTGGGGGATAGAGTAGATTGCTTACTCCAACTTGTAGATAGGCAATTCTTGATACTTTAATAACTGCTTTGGGTGCTTTTTCTGATTTAGTTGTTTCAAAAATGGGATAGCTGCTGTAGATCTTAATATATATTTCTCGGTCCTTGGCGAATCTTTCCTTGTAGTTTTTAATAACATGACTGAGTCCAAGTGGAAAATATGATAAAAGCTGTAGATTCTGAACACAAATGGTGTCAATTAATCCACTTTGAAATAATAAATATGGGGTCAAAGGATCAGCTCCAGGGAAGACAATAGCCTTGGGGCCATATCGTCCACAGTTCTGAGGATAGTACTGAAACTGCTTCATCTCTGAAGTCCATTCATTTAATGCCTGAAAATAATCAATGAACATTTCTGAACTAGATAATAATAATAATAATAATAATAATAAATTCAAATTTTAATAACAATAGGCGACGTCTTTTGTTTTATTTCGGTGTGTACTAACTCAATTTCGTCTTGTACTTGTAAAAGTGTAATAATTTCAATCTGGGCATTTGCTAATTCTTTGATTTTTTGTTCTAATTGTAATTGACTATTTAGTAAATTGTCAAGTTGTTGTGTTAAAGTAGTCATAAATTTTGACTAACATAAGTACTTAATTGTGTAATCTGATTTTGAATTTCATCTAACTTTTTATTATTATTGAATGGTTCGGTGATACGAATTGGTCGTTCTATATATAAAGGTCTTAGGTTTTTTTTTGCTGAAGATGATCTAAGGAGAGGAATAGAAGAAGAGGATGCTTCAAAAAATGAAAGCCTTCGATCAATTAATGGTTGTTGAAAGGGGTATTGTATAGCTGGGAGTGGTTGTAATTTTGGTTGAACTTTTATTCCTACTTTTGCTACGTCTTGAAAGAGTTGATCTAAATAAATTTGTTCTGTATGCTTAAAATCTATACTATGATGAGAATTTGTTAAAGCATAACTAATGTGATAAGTTAATGAAAAGGGATATTGTCCTTGGGTCCTGAGATTATCCTCATAAAATTTATAAGCTTTCGTGATAGTGTTTTGCAAATCGGAAGAGAGTAATGGGATTCCTTATTTTAATCTTGTATTGAATTTGATTTTTCCATAAGCAAGATTACCATTCATCAGTCCTAATACTTGATTATTAAGATTAGTCATTTGTTCATCTAAAATTGCCATTCTAATCGGTGAGTCAATTCCTTCTTGAAATGTTGATTTTAAAAGAATTTGTATTGTAGAGAGATGAATATAACCAATTTTCTTTTGTTTAGTTTCGGGTATTTGTTGTAATTGTTTGTTAATTTGTTTGGGATCTATTAAACTAATTCTAAGATATCCATTACATTGGTCAATTCTAATAGGTGTTTCATATATCATTTTTCCAAAATAAATGATATTCTGTCGATTAAAGAATTTCTTAATAACTGATTTATGTATATCCTGACCGAGTTTTAAATCTAATTGTGCGTTTTTTAGTTGTTTTTGTTTATTTTGATTTAATAAAGTAGAAACTTGAAATGTTTCTAATGATTCTATTAATTCTAAATTGTCGACATCTAATACTGTAGGTTCTTTAGAAGTCATGCTGAATGATAAAATTGATGAGTTACAAATCTAATATGTTCTAAATGTAATAAATTATTAGTATATAATTGATGTAATTCCTGTACTATTGCTAAATGTTCTTCGTATGGTCTTCGTCCTAATTTATTAACTCCAACAAAAATACGATAATTAATTCGTTCTTCATTATATCTAATAAGGTCTAAATAATGATTAATTAGTCGTTGAGTATATTGAATTTTTTCATTTAAATCTTCACAAATAGGACAAGTCATTCTAGATCGTATATAATATCATCGTCTATATTATCATAATCGGAATTAGTAAGTTCAGGTTCTAACCTATTGTCAAAGTCGTAAATAATATCATTATTATTTGTAGGGTTAAATTCATATATAATATTATCATTATCATGATCTACTATATATATGATATTAGTGTCTAATTGAAAAATTTGTCTCCATAAATAGTCTAAACAAATAAGAATATAATCTTGACTAACATTAAAGTAAAATAATAATTGTTCAGAGGGAATAAACATAATGCTAAGAGAGAGAAATAATAACAAAGGTTGTAAATCTAAAATAGAATGAGCATAGATTGAAAGTTAATAAATGAGAGAATATAAGCAATAATTAAAGAAATATGCTAAGTGAGATGGTGACATGCTTCTTAATCTATTAAAATTTGAATGTCTCGTTGAAGTTCTAATCTATCTTGTTTAATAGAATGATAAATATAAAGAGTTTGATCTAGTAAAATTCTTACTTCGGCTAATAATCTTGAACATTGTTATTCTTTTTGTTGGGACCCAATCAGGAGACCGGCGCCCCAACCCGAAAACGGAAGACGAAACGAATAAAACGATTGATCACAAACCGAAACAAATCATTAACGAATTGAAAGTGAACTTGGAAACAACGCCTACAAACAACAAAGCCTACAAACAAAGTCAAATCGAATCCGAAGGCGAATCGAATAATAAATTTCCGATCGACAATAGAAATTCAGAAACGAATCAATCGAATACCAATCAAAAACAAGAAACCGAAAGCAGATCAAATCGAAACCAATTTTCGACATCCATGAACAAATATTTTAGGAATCACTGTCGTGTTGGAAACCTTAGACTTAAACTGTCCAAAATCCGGTATAAATTTTTCCTTTTCTTTTCTCTCTTTTCTTATTCCTCAATCCAAATACATTCACATACAATCGCACTATCCAATGTCCAATACGCGTTCATTCACATTTTTTCCATATACAAATCATGCTTATATCTCAATTGAACATACAAAATTTATATAACATATCCA
>JANIJH010000007.1:53168582-53180337 GCA_024520975.1 Erythroxylum areolatum
GGGAAGGTCCCAGCGACAAAAAGTTTTGTTTTCCGCACCTGGTACATGTGATGTACCTCCCGGGATTTTCCTACATATTCAAGATCTCAAGCTTTTATCAGAATTTTCAACAGGATTAGTTCATGCACTAAAGCAATACAAGGATCGTTTCGCAAAGGATCGTGAATTATATCTCAAGATCTATAGCAGTTATCCAATCTTCAAAGCAGCAGAAGCAGAAGATGCTATTAAAGCATCTATCAAAGTATCAAGGATTGCCTGTCTCCAAGTCGGAGTTAGCAACCTCCAATATTCACCAGTAGACGAGCCACCTCATTACGAATTCAATTGAGATTTAGTCAATAAACTCAATTTGAGTTGTCTTGAAGGCGTTTATCACCAATGCACCAGGATTACAACAGATTCAACACTCAAGATCAATTATCGTAGAAATCAAATGATCATGAAATTAGCATATAAAAGTCCAATAACATCAAATGAATTACAGATTCTTCAAAAATTCAAGGCCCCATTTGATTGATTGATTGACTATTTTGACTCCTTAAGCACTACAGGGAAGGAAGCTATTTACAAACAAATACAAGAATATCTACAGCATCAATGTTTGATGTGTCCATCAACATCCAAAGTACCAGATGCGACAAGCACTACCGATAACGATTGTCTCGTCATTATTGAAGATTAGATCGTCGACATAAAGAGATTAGCATCACTTTCAAAAAAGAAAAGCATGTAGGTCATTTTGACCGTTCACCTGAAAATAGGTGTCTTATCTTTACTTTTCTTTATTTCGAATCTTTTCGCTTTCTCTTTTTCTTTATCTTTGTCGGCCACTCTCTGTGGCCTTTAGTTTTTTTTGTTTATTATAAATAGGCAGTATGTAAGCCTTCTCAAGACACAACAAGAACTCATCAATAAACACTCTCTTTGCCTTGAAATCCTCTCTTCGCATCTAGCCTGAGATTGGCGTAGCAAGTCTGAAGAAGATTAGGTACGAAGAAATGTTTATTCGTGTTTTCTTTTTGTCAAATTATTTAGATTAAATGATATAGTATCATTATATCATCTTATAATCAATTCATCAATCATCAGTTTCAGCATGGCTTTTTCATATTTTGAACGCAAGCGATATCTCAACACTCAAATTCGCATGACTAATGAGAGACGAGCAGCATTTGAAGATTTATTAGCTGAATATACAGCTCGAAACAAACATGCTCATAATATGTATATAGATCCCAAATATCAAGTCCCAGAAGATCATCCCCTCTATCAAGGTGCTCAAGACATTAGAATCACCGCATCAGCACTCATGCAACAAACTGCAGAAATGATTGACTTTGTTAAAAATTGTATTCAAGAATTATCTCAGATTAGGCACTTTTATGTTACTCAGAATATGAGACTTATTGATTAATGGCATATTTTGATTATAAACGTCAGCTTAAACAACAGATAAAATTTTATCAAGAATTAGAAGAACAATTGAAGTTTATTCAACTTTATAAAACACACATAGCTTTAGCAAAAGAAAATCAATGTTTAAGATTATTAACCGAAGCAAGATTTTTATTAGATCAGACTCTTTACACTTATCATTCTGTTAAACAAGATAGACTAGAACTTCAAAATGAAATGCAGATTCTTATAGATTAAAATATGACACCACATCATTTAGCATACTTCTTTAATTATTGTTTATATTTGCTTATTTATCAGCTTTCCATATATGCTCATTCGATATTAGAGTTACAACCATTATTATTATTTTTTCTCTTAGCATTATGTTTATTCCCTCTGATCAGTTATTATTTTATTTTGATGTTAGTCAAACTTATATTAATATCTGTTTAGATTATTTATGGAGACAAATATTTAATTTAGATACTAATATAGTCTATATAGTAGATCATGACAATGATGATATTATTTTTGAATTTAACCCTGATATAACTGACAATATGATTACTAATTCCGATTATGAAAATATAGACGATGATATTATTTATTATTTAGAATGACCTGTCCTATTTGTGAAGATTTAGATGAAAAAATTCAGTACACACATCGACTTCTTAATCATTATTTAGATCATATTAGATATAATGAAGAACGCATTAATTATCTTTTTTTTTTGTTGGAAGTAGTCGACTAGGATGAAGATCATATGAAGAACATTTAGCAGTAGTACAGGAATTACATCAATTATATACCAATCATTTATCACATTTAGAACACATTAGATTTGTAACACATCAAGTTATCATTCAGGATGAATCCTCCAAATGATACAAACCTTACAGTATTAGACGTAGATAACTTAGAATTAACAGAATCATTAGGAACTTTTCAAGTTTCTACTTTAATAAACTAGAATAAACAAAAGAAAATGGCAAAAGCTCAGTTAGATCTAAAATCCGGTCAAGATATATATAAATCAGTTATTAAAAAATTCTTTAACAGAAAAAACATCATTTATCTTGAAAAAAATGATATATGAAACACCTATTAGAATAGACCAATGTAATGGATATTTAAGGATTAGTTTAATAGATCTCGAACAGATTAATAAACAATTACAACAAATACCTGAAGCAAAACGAAAGAAAATTGGTTATATTCATCTCTGTACAATACAAATTCTTTTAAAATCCACCTTTCAAGAAGGAATTGATTCACTAATCAGAATGGCAATCTTAGACGAACGAATGAAGAATCTTAATAATCAAGTATTAGGAATGATGAATGGCAACCTTGCATATGAAAAAATAAAATTCAATACAAGATTAAAACTAGGAATCCCATTACTCTCTTCTGATTTACATAATACCATCACAATAGCTTACAAATTTTACAAGGATAATCTTATGACTCAAGGACAATATCCCTTTTCATTAACTTACCAGATTAGTTACACTTTAACAAATTTGCATCACAGTATAGATTTCAAACATACAGAATAAATTTATTTAGATCAACTCTTTCAAGATGTTGCAAAAGTAGGAACAAAAATTCAACCAAAATTACAACCACTCCTTGCAATACAATATCCTTTTCAACAACCATTAATAGATCGAAGACATTCATTTTCTGAATCTTCCTCTTCGTCTATTCCTCTCCTTAGATCATCTTCAGCAAAATATTGACAACCCCTATATATTGAACGACCAATTCGTATTACCAAGCCATACAATAATAAACAACTAAATGATATTCAAAATCAAATTACACAATTAAGTACTTATGTTATTCAAAAATTATGATAGCGATAACTTCTTTAACACAACAACTTGACCAGTTATTAGATAGTCAATTACAATTAGAACAGAAAGTTGAAGAATTAACCAAAACTCAAGTTGAAATTATAACACTCTTGCAACAAGTACAAGCTGAAATCGAACTAGTACACACCGAAATAAAGCAGAAGGGACCGCCTCGAAAATGGTATCAGAGCTAGTCATAACTAAACCACCTCAATTTTAAAATCAAATTTCGGCGTGTCATCAGAGCTAGTCATATCAGAGCTAGTCATAGCTGATACCATTTTTGGGGGCGGGTAGGGTTAAAATTCATAGATAATATTATCATTATCATGATCGACTATATATACTATAATAGTATCTAAATTAAAAATTTGTCTCCATAAATAATCTAAACAAATAGTAATATATTGTTGACTAATAGTAAAATAAAATAATAATTGATCAGAGGGAATAAACATAATACTAAGAGAGAAATAATAATAAAGGTTGTAAATCGAGAAACGCATGTGCATATAATGAAAGCTGATAGATAAGAGAGTATAAACAATAATTGAAGAAATATGTTAAATGATGTGGTGTCATGATTTAATCAATGAGAATTTGGATTTGATCCTGAAGTTCTAATATATCTTCTTTAACTGAATGATATATATAAAGGGTTTGATCTAATAAAAATCTTGCTTCGATTAAGAGTCTTGAACACTAATGTTCCTTTGCTAAAGCTATGTGATTCTGATAAAGTTGGATAAACTTTAATTGTTCTTCTTCTAATTCTTGATAAAATTTTATCTGTTGTTTAAGATGTCTAAGTTAATCAATAAGTTTTGAAATTTCAGTTACATAAAAGTGCCTAATTTGATATAATTCAGTAATACAATTGTTAACAAACTGAATCATTTCTACAATTTGGTGCATGAGTGCTGATGTGGTGTTTCTAATATCTTGAGCGTCATTGTATAAAGGATGATCTTCTGATACTTGATATTTGGGATCGATGTACATATTATGAGCATGTTTGTTGTGAGCTGTATATTCAACTAGTAATTCTTCAAATGCTATTTGTCGTTCATAAGTTTGACGAATCTGATTATTGAGATACTACTTTCGTTGGAAATATGAAAGGGCCATACTGATGAATGAATGAAATGATGAAATGAAAGATGATGATAAGAAATAATGTAATAATCAAATTAGTATAGTGTGACAAGAAGAAACATAATAAACATTCATCGTACCTATTTCTCTTTACTCGCTTAAACGCTAACCTAGGCTAAGATGCGAAGAGAGATTATATAAGAGAGTGTTTATTGATGAGTTTCTTGTGGCTTGAGAAGGCTTACACACTACCTATATATAGCAAACAAAAAGAACTAAAGGCCAAAGAGAGCGGCAGACAAAGATGACATAAAGAAAAAGAAAAAGCTAAAGTGAAGATTTGAAAGTAAAAGATACAATATTTACAGGTGGACGGTCAAAAATGGCCTACATGGTTTTCTTTTTAAAAGTGATCCTTGTCGTTTTGTGCCGACGATTTATTCTTCAATAATTATGAGACCATCGTCATCCGTCGTACTGGTCGCATCTGGTACTTTAGAAATTGAAGGACACATGGAACATTGATGATGTGGGTATTCTTGTATTTGTTTGCAAATGGCTTCCTTCCATGCAATGCTTAAAGAGCCAAAATAGTCATCAAATCGATCAAATGGTGCCTTGAATTTTTGAAGAATCTGTAATTCATTTGATGTAATTGGACTTTTATATGCTGAGGTCATGATGATATGATTTTCGTGATAATTGATCTTGATTGTTGAATCCGTTGTAATCCTTGTGCATTAATTGTAAACACCTTCAAGACAATTCAAGTTGAGTTTATTGACTAAATCCCAATTGAATTCATAGTGAGGTGGCTCGTCTATTAGTGGATACTGGAGGTTGCTAACTCCGACTTGGAGATAGGCAATCCGTGATACTTTGATAGCTGCCTTAATAGCATCTTCTGCTTCTGCTACTTCGAAGATTGGATAACTGCTATAAATCCTGATATAAAGTTCTCGATCCTTTGTGAAACGATCTTTGTAATGCTTGATTGCATGAATTAATCCAGTTGGAAATTCTGATAAGAGCTTGAGATCTTGAATATAGATTTTGTCAGTTAATCCACTTTGAAATAATAAATAGGTAGTCAATGGATCAGCTCCGAAAAATACTATGGCTTTTGGTCCATATCTTCCACGATTATGAGGATGGTATTGAAATTGCTTCATGTCATTGGTCCATTGGTTGAGTGCTTGAAAACAATCGACAAACATTTCGGATGTCAATACTTTTGCTTCTTCTTGTATTGCTTTAGATGGGACCGAATGAATTCGTTCCATATCTATTGCTTTGCCAAGAGAGGTCATGTTTGTTGGGACTGGTGTTGGTGCTGTTAATACAGGTTTATACTGTGGTCGAAGTGGTGGATGCTAAAATTCCTTATATGATTTTTCTGCTTCAACTTGTGTAGAGAAACTCTTATGAATAATGCTGCCTTTTCCAGTAATATGAATGGCTGCTTTATGCCACTGATCATAGATACCTACAAAAGGTCCATTGTAGATGACATAATATTTAGATTCCTAGTGGGTAATATTGAAGATTTCTGTGAAGAAATTGGTGTTGAAGTTGATGCATTATTATTAGAAGAGGCTTTGGGTGAACCTCTTGGTAAAAGAGTAGTATTGAGGTTTTCTTCTTTAGTTGATGTTGGTAGAAGAGTGGTATTGGCTTTGGAAGGTTCTAGTGTTGATATTGGCTAGTCTTTTAATAAAGCAATGGTAGTTCGGAGTCTGTTGATTTCCTTGGTTATAGTTCCAGTCTTTACTTGTAGATCCATAAGTTCTGCTTCTTTTAGTAATAATGTATTCTCCAGTTGTACTATGGCTTCTTCCATTTTCTTGTCAATATATCTACAAGAAAATTGTTAGTTGTTTTAATATACTGAATAATAAATTGATACTGACCTAATTCCAGCTACCATTGAATGAGTCGTCCTTGATTGTAATTAGTGCTTATTTGATACTTGGTGAATCCACACAGATATTGAGAATCTGTTTGTATTGTGAATTCAATCGGTAGTAAATCAATTCCCCATTTTCTCAAAGTTTTGAGACAAACTAGTGCTTCTTTTTCATGAATGGGGTAATTTAATTATGAAGAATTGTCCCGTTAATATATTTGCAGAGATTGTACTTCTTGTGCTTGGGTGGTCTTACCAAAAGGTATCCTGCCCATATGTCAAAGCTTGCATCCAATTGAACAAGCAATTGATCTTTGAGATTGTAGTTATAGAGTTTAGGTAAAAACTTACAGAGCTCTTTTAATCTTTGAATTGCTTCGGTGTCTGCGATAGTCCAATGCCAATGATGTTTTGTGCTGCATTTGAGCTGTAAACTTCTTCTTTCTTTTGCTAATTCTTTTAAAAAACCTTGATCAGAAATATAATTTAATAATCCTAAAAACTGTTGTACTTGTTTTTTATTCTGTATTTGATCAGGGAATTCGCGTAACTTTTGTAAGATATTTGGTTGTAATTGTAAATAACCTTGATGATTGAATTGTATCCCTAAATATTCAATAGTTTGTTGTGCTATTTTAGCCTTTTTTTTAACTTAAAATTAATCCTTTCTGCTTACATCTTTATAAGACAATTTTAACTTTTGTTAAATGATCTAACTTATCTTGGTTAGAATAAATAATAATATCGTCAATGTAAACAAAAGTAAATTCTTCTAATCCAGAGAGATTATTATCCATAAACCATTGATAAATACTAGGTGCTTGTTTTAATTCAAAAGGTAATACATTCTATTGATAATGTTTTTGAGGAGGACAGGTAAACGCTGTTAATGCTTTAGTATTATCATGTAACCTTAATTGCCAATATCCAGATTTGGAATCTAAAGTGGTAAAGCAAGTATGTCCTTTAAGTTTATTTATGATATAATCTTTTCTAGGTAATTTATAGGCATCTCCTATTGTTGCCTCATTTAATTTTCTATAATTGATAACCATTCTTCTTTTTCCTCGTTTTTGTTCGGCAGAATTATTAACATAAAAAGCTGGTGCTGAATATTTACTAGTGCTTGGACTAATTAAGCCTTTGTCTAAGAGTTCTTTGCATTCAGAAATAAATTCTTTTACATCTTGAGGAGTATAAGGAATATTGTTTTTGATATTTACTTCTTGATGAGAATCCTTGAGTTTAATTTCTATTAATTCATTATTATGATTCTTTTCTGGATCTAAAGGATTTTCACTACAAACTTGATCTAAAAGAGTTTCAACTTCCAAATGTATAGAGGTATTATTGAGTAGATAAAAATGTAAAACATTGATTTTTTTGTTTATTACCTTAATAGATTTTTGATTAAGATCCTTAATATAAGGAGTTTTTAAAGTAATACAATGCAGGTATTGACAAAAAGGGTTATAGAGCTTAAGGAAATTATTGCCAAGAATTAATGGTAATTCTGATTCTTGTTGATAGATAGAGGGGATCATAAAATTATAATTTTCTATGAGTATATTATTGTAATAACTTACATACCAAATAAAATTAAAACTTCCATCGGCAATTCTAATTTGTAAAGGTTTATCTAATTTTTTCCATGAGGTTAAAAGATGTTTTGATGCAATACAAATAGTAGTTCCTGTATCTATATATGCATTTACTTTAGTCTTCTGAATTTTCACTTGAATGAATGTTGAATTTGAATTCGGTTGTTGATTTAGATTTGCTTTGTAGAGTTGATTGATCTGAAGAATTTACTCAATAAATATAAAAAGTAGAATCGGTATTGTAATCGGATTCAATTGGTTCTAACTGATGTTGTAGAGCAGAATATAGAATTTGTACTTTATTGGTATATTGTTTATTTGTTTTCTTTGGACATTCGTTGGCATAATGTCCTTCTTCTTTACATAGCCAACATTTACAATCTTTTTTCTTCTATGGACAATGTTTTTTGTGTAGGTTTGTATTTTCTTGAACGTTGTTTTCTAAAATATTTGGGATAATTTTTTGGTTGATATGTACGTGGTTTGTATTTTTTCCATCGATAGGGTTTAAAGTATTTTCGATAGTGTCGATGTTGAGGTTTTGGATATTTGTGCTTTTGATATTTATATTTTCTTCTTTCACATCCATATTGTTGTGGTACGTTTGCATTTTGGGAACAACAAAGGTTTAAATGTTGGTGTTTTAATGTTTGTTTTAGTTTGGTTTCTAAATAATATTCTACTAATAAATCTCGTGTAATAAGAATAGCACCTCCTAGATTATGAGCAATAGAATGATTTTCGATTTTGTCATGAAATTTTTGTACTTTGATATTAAAAGGATAAGGTAATTTTTGTATGAAAATATTAATATACATTTCTTGTTCAATTCGTGGTAATTTATAATAATGTTTTTGAAATTCACAAATAAATTGATTGAGGTAATAAATATCACAAATATGCATATTATTTAAATGTCTTAAAGCTTTTAATCGATTTTCACGATCAATGTCTGCTTTATGAAAAATAATATCTTAACCAAAGAATTCTTTATAAATTTCGTCTCCTATTACTTCAAAAGTATCTGCATCGTTAATTTTACTTTTATAATGAGGGGTATTTTGTAAGGCTTGAGCATTTTCTAGTAAAATTTTTTGAACATTTCCTGCTGTTTTATATACAACGAAATTCCAAAGTGAATCTTTATTATCTTCTCTGTCTCCAAAAGGTTTTTCTATTTGTAATAATAATTGTATATGTGCATACCATTCATAAAATAAATCTTCTGCATTCGTTGTGCAATCTAAATTAAGAATTCCATCATTGCCTAATCTTATATGTTTTGGTTTATATTCTATTGGGTATTTACAAATTTTTGGTCCTTTGTAATAATATCCTTGATGATTTAAGAATTCGTCTTTGTTATCTGTTGTCCATAAATAGTTTGTGGGTTGAAAGTCTTTTTTTACGTTTGTCTCTCATTTTTTATTTGAGTTTAATATCTCTTGAATTTCTACTTTCAGGTTTTTCTTCTTCCATGAATAATTCTTGATCGGATTCATAGCCAAGAATAATTTCTTCTTTATGTTCGTTATTGTTGGTAATTATTGGATATATTTGATTTTCGGTGTCGGTTTAAAGAGGAGAGAGGTGTAATTTTCGAATTAACATAGTTATTTCAACTAGTTGTTGTTGTATATTTCGTTCGACATCTTCTATTGGTTGTTCATTTATATCCATTTATGTTCGTTTTCTAGGTAGTTTAGTTATGACTAGCTCTGATACCATTTTCGAGGGTGGCCTACTTTTCTCATTTATTTCGGTGTGTACTAATTTGATTTTGGCTTGTACTTGTTGTAAAAGAGTAATAATTTCAATTTGGTTTTTGCCAGTTCTTCAATTTTTTGTTCTAATTGTAATTGATTATCTAATAAATTGTTAAGTTGTTGTGTTAAGGTTATAGTAGTCATAGTTTTTGACTAACATAAGTACTTAATTGTGTAATCTGATGTTGGATTTCATCTAGCTGTTTATTACTATTGAATGGTTCGATAATACAAATTGGTCATTCTACATACAGAGGTTTTTGATTCTTTACTAAAGATGATCTAAGGAGAGGAATTGAAGAAGAGGAGGCTTCAGAAAATGAATGCCTTCGATCAATTAATGGTTGTTGAAAAGGATATTGTATTGCTAGAAGTGGTTGCAATTTTGGTTGAATTTTTGTTCCTACTTTTGCTAAATCTTGAAAGAGTTGGTCTAAATAAATTTGTTCCGTATGTTTAAAATCTATACTATGATGAGAATTTGTTAAAGCATAACTAATATGATAAGTTAATGAAAAGAGATATTGTCCTTGAGTCATGAGATTATCTTTATAAAATTTGTAAGCTATAGTGATGGTGTTTTGTAAATCAGAAGAGAGTAACGGAATACCTAGTTTTAATCTTGTATTGAATTTGATTTTTCCATAAGCAAGGTTGCCATTCAACATTCCTTATACTTTATTATTAAGATTAGTCATTCTTTCATCTAAAATTGCCATTCTAATAGGTGAATCAATTTCTTCTTGAAAAGTTGATTTTAAAAGAATTTGTATTGTAGAGAGATGAATATAACCAATTTTCTTTCGTTTTGTTTATGGTATTTTTTGTAATTGTTTGTGAATCTGTTCGGGGTCTATTAAACTAATTCTTAAACATCCATTACATTGGTCAATTCTAATAGGTGTTTCATATATCATTTTTCCAAAATAAATGATGTTTTGTCTAGAAAATAATTTTGTAATGACTGATTTATGTATATCTTGACCTGATTTTAAATCTAATTGAGTTTTTGCTATTTGTTTTTGTTTATTCTGGCTTAATAAAGTAGAAATATGAAAAGTTCCTAATGATTCTGTTAATTCTAAATTATCGACGTCTAATACTGTAGGTTCTTATCTGGTAGTAGAAGTCATGCTGAATGATAAAATTGATGAGATACAAATCTAATGTGTTCTAAATGTGATAAATGGTTCGTATATAAGTGATGTAATTCCTGTACTACTGCTAAACGTTCTTCATATGGTCTTCTTCCTAGGTTATTAACTCCAACAAAACTAAGATAATTAATTCGTTCTTCATTATATTTGATATGATCTAAATAATGATTAAGAAGTTGTGTATATTGAATTTTTTCATCTAAATCGTCACAAATAGGACAATTCATTCTAAATCATAAATAATATCACCATCTATATTATCGTAATCGGAATTAGTAAGTTGTAGTATATTGGCAAAGTCGTAGATAATATCATTACCGGTAGGGTTAAATTCATAGATAATATTATCATTAAATTGACTAACAGTAAAATAAAATAATAATTGATCAGAGGGAATAAACATAATACTAAGAGAGAGAACTAAAAATAAAGGTTGTAAATCGAGAAATGCATGTGCATATAATGAAAGTTGATAAATAAGAGAGTATAACAATAATTGAAGAAAAATGCTAAATGATGTGGTGTCATGATTTAATCAATGAGAATTTGGATTTGATCTTGAAGTTCTAATCTATCTTGTTTAACTGAATGATATATATAAAGGGTTAGATCTAATAAAATCTTGTTTCGATTAAGAGTCTTGAACACTGATGTTCCTTTGCTAAAGCTATGTGATTCTAATAAAGTTGGATAAACTTTAATTGTTCTTCTTCTAATTCTTGACAAAATTTTATCTGTTGTTTAAGATGTCTTTTATATTCAAAATAAGTCATAAGTTAATCAATAAGTTTTGAAATTTCAGTTACATAAAATTGCCTAATCTGATATTGTAGGGTCCGTGAACTCGGGCCACGCGACCGCTACTGTAGAGCCCGGCCTCTACCGCCATCACTCTAGGTATTGTCCTCTAAGTGCAACAAAATAAAACCTTGAGGTCTTGGGTTCGAGCAGTGGCTCACTGCTGAAC
>JANIJH010000007.1:53226991-53249621 GCA_024520975.1 Erythroxylum areolatum
GTGTTGAAATATAAAGTGGGAGTTTGTCCCACATTGGAGAAAGAGAGGAAAGAAGACTAACATATAAGTCTAGTGGGCCACTCCACCTATCACCAATTAGTTTTATGATGGAATCTCACTTAGACTTGTATGTGGTCTAACTTTCCTTCTCGTATGGGCTTGTAGGCTCATTGTAAAAAAAAATTTTGGTACAAAGGAAAAAAAACTAGAAACACATCCTAACTAACGCAGAGATAGGCCCATTGTAAATTCTAACATATGTTAGAGTGTCCTATATTGACTAAACATGAAAATATTAAAAGGTTTATAAGTGGTAAGGGTCAACTATCCAAACAACTAGTTCTAGTTATTTGGACAATAGTTGACCCAAGTCTAATTCTTATAAGTGGACTCTACACTCTGCCCATATTAAAAATTCAATATGGTATCAGAGCAGGTTTGGTCCGGATTGTTAATTTCTCGATTGTTCGTCTGGATGTCCAGTCCCAGCGGCCTGATCCGGTTACCACTGCATATATTTCAAGTGACAACTGGATTTCTAGTCCCAGTTGTACTTGAGGGAGAGTGTTAGAGTGTCTCATATTGACTAAACATGAAAATTCTAAAGGGTTTATAAGTGGTAAAGGTCAACTATCCAAATAACTAGTTCTAGTTATTTGGACAATAGTTGATCCAAGCCTAATTCTTGTAAGTGGGCTCTACACTCTGCCCATATTAAAAATTCAATAAGAATCATTACCTATATTATGCTTTACATTATTTGGCACATGAAAATGTACCTGATGTTGAAGCATACTGGACCCTTTGGATATTATTTAATCGGATTATTGAAGTTCAGCCATCAGTGAGGTCAGTAGACATCATACATTCAACCTAATGCAAAATGATAGTTTACTGCCAGGGATTTATACTTTATGTTCATGTGAGCAGGATTGCCATAGATGAATTTTTCAACTTTGATGCTTTTAATATTGTGCTCCCAAGTTTTTCTCAAAAAAAATCTGGTTTAGCTCATTCCTTGTGATTCGTAAGAGTCATTTGGCATTAGAATCATGACCTATATTATGCTTTTTGATTCTCTTCATGTACTAATTTTCAATTGTATTATAGGATGCTTATTATTTCTTCTTGCACTATTGGTGCCCTTAACACCAGACACCCATTTTCTTATTGCAGATCTTTGTTTGTTGACAAATTTTTACTCTGGAAGGTATTTCCTATTTGCTGCCTCCGATGGATCATTCAGTTTTCTGTTCTTGAATGTCCACCTGTTGACAACTCACTCACTAAAGGTCGTGAAATCCATCATCTCTCACACACGGTGCAGCATCTTGTCACTGTGTGGTCTCAAAAGGAATTTGTGCAATCAACACCATTGGAGCAGCAAACTTGTATCCTTTCTCACTATTTTATTTCCTTATATGGTAGGTAACTAACAATGTAATAGAGATTGTGAAAGGTCTGAAGACTCTTCGTGTTGCATTAAGGGAAAAACTATGTCTGAGACATGACATTCTGCTTTTTCTTTTTGCCCCTAACAATATGTAGAATGATTTGAAGTTTGCTTTTATATTATGTTCAAGTGATAGGAAGAAATGAGACTAGGTTCAGAGGATTGTAAGACAGTATAGAAATGGTAGCCTATCTATGAAGATTTCCATTCTTTCAAAACTTTCCTCCTTCCCCCTTTTGCTTCCTCTATATGGGACTGGTCTCCTAATACAAGTTACTTCATTCAATCCGGTTGTCTCTTAATCTGAAATACAGATGTTACTGCTGCTATTGGTCTTTGCATGGAAAAGATGTCTAAAGAGGAATTAGAGGTATCCAAGGATGTGATGCACTCGATTCTTCAAGGAGTTAGCTGTATATTCTTTTTCCTTTGCTCTGCAAGATATTTCTGTATGATTGGGTTTTGTACTTTTCTTATGACTAGTCTTTATTGCTGACAGCTAGGCTGGAGAGTCCTACTCATGTAGTACGGAAAATGGCTAGCAACATTGCTTTGGTGTTCTCTAAAGTCATTGACCCCAGCAATCCTCTCTACCTTGATGATAGTGGTGCCGGTGAGACCATTGACTGGGAGTTGGGATTGATTAAACCTCCCAAGGGAACTCTCTCTTTTGCTACCTCTAATAATAGTGAGACTAAAAAGGTGGCAAATTCTGAGCCTGAAAGCAACCTGAGCTGCACAATCAATGACAGGATGTGCAAAAATTCAAAGGGTCAAATCAAGCGATCATCTGAATTTAAGTTGGTTGATCCAGATGAGATTATTGATCCCGCTACACTGAATTATGAATCAGTATCTGATAGTGATGAGGATGATGATGTGAGTCAGACTTCTGAGTCCTCCAGTGATTCATCTCTACAGCCATATGACTTGAGAGATGATGATACCGATCTCAAAAAGAATATTACACAGTTGGTTGATGTAGTTAAGGCCCTAAGAAAATCTGATGATGCAGATGGGGTAAGGCAATTCATTTTATCTGTCAATTATAACGGTTACTCCAACTGCAAAATTCACTTTTCATGCAAGTTTTCAGATTTGGTCAGATTTGGATATGATTATACTCGATCTATATTCTATGACTTGAGAAAAATTGAAGAGAACCCATAAAAGGGTAGCTAGAATTTCTTGCTCAATTTCTATTTGTCACAGAGTGCTCCATGTTTGATTACAAGAACATCAAGATTTTTTTTTCCAAGGATATTATTAATTTCTTGAAATTGGCAACAGAAAATTCTCTTAACTAATTTGTTATCCATGATATTTTTTGCAGGTAGAGAGGGCACTTGATGTTGTCGAAAAGCTTGTGCGAGCAGCACCTGATGAACTCACACACATAGCAGCTGACCTTACTAGAATTCTAGTACAAGTTCGATGTTCTGATGTGACAGTAGAAGGTGAAGAAGAATCAGCTGAAGAAAAAAGGCAACGAGCTCTGATAGCATTACTTGTCACTTGTCCTTTCAAATCAGTTGATACTCTAAACAAAATGTTATATTCACCAAATGTAGACATCAGCCAACGTATAATGATCCTAGATGTAATGACTGAAGCAGCTCAGGAGCTTGCTGAGGCTAGGGCTATGAAACCTAGACATCAATCAAGAGCCTTCATATCAACTATATCAGAGACTCAACCCTGGTTCTTGCCTAGTAACCCTGGACCTCCTGGTGCTAGTCCCTGGAAAGAAGTCTCTGAAATGGGGAGTTTGCTAAAATATTCTAACCGTTATGAGAGAGAACTTCCACCAAAATCCAATCAGATAAAAACAGGGAAGACACGGCGATGGAGCCTCAGATCAACAAGTGTTCTAGAAAATCAATTTGATTGGTCCCACAACAAGTTTCCTGTTTACTCGGCAGCGTTTATGCTTCCTGCCATGGAGGGTTTTGATAAGAAAAGGCACGGTGTTGACTTGCTTGATAGGGATTTTATTGTCCTGGGGAAACTCATCTATATGCTTGGGGTTTGTATTAAATGTACTTCTATGCATCCTGAGGCGTCTGCATTGGCTCCTCTTCTTCTTGATATGCTAAGATCCAGGTATATTTGACAACAATTTGCCACAATTCTTCTTGTAGTGCAGACCCAAATGATATGTTGAGGTGGTGCAAAATCTTGATCAGGATGTGTGGAATGCTTATTGGTTATTAGTTTTCCCCAACCAGAGGCCACGGTTTACGTTTGCATTTCTTTCATGTGGTTGCTTGGTTGTTGAGATAAAAGATCAGCTGTATAACATAGCAGTGATGAATTTTTGCAGGGAGATATGCCATCACAAGGAAGCATATGTTAGAAGAGCCGTCCTTTTTGCAGCCTCATGCGTATTGATATCTCTTCATCCGTCTTTTGTTGCTTCAGCCGTGGCAGAAGGAAAACTTGAAGTTTCCGAAGGACTCGAATGGATTCGCACATGGGCACTTGATATAGCTGAGTCAGATGTAGATAGAGAGTGCTATACTGTAAGTGAGAAAGTCATGCTTCCATCATTTATCTTTAGCAACGTAGTACTTTCACATTGTTGATTACTTATGGATTTCTATACGTCAAAATGTCGACTTTGGCTACGATGTTGGAAATTTAAACATCAATACATAGTAGAACATCTTTTTTATTTCTTCGAATTTTCTGAAAGTAACGTTTTCTTCTGTCAGATGGCTTTGACATGTCTCCAACTTCATGCTGAGATGGCCTTACAAGCTTCCAGAGCACTAGAGTCTGCAAAAACTGCAATCAAGGCCAAGAGTATTGATCTTCTTCCTTCTGATCTCATAAAAGGGACAATTAAAATTCCACATTCAAGTGCTAAATACTAAATTATTCTCGTGTTATGCATTCATTTCTGTTTTGTTCAGTTTCCAGGAAAGTCAGTATAGGTCCCATCTTCTTGAAATAGCCAGTTCAATTGCAATTAGGGATGATAATGAGCTATATTGATATCCGGCTCCAGTCCAAAATTTATTCACAGGTTCGAGCTTGAAATTAAGGTTAATCCAACAAGTTTCAACCATGTTTAAGTTCCATTTCAATCGATTGAAATTAAGGTTAATCCAAAAAGTTTCAGTCTAGGGATTACGGCTGAGTTTGGTGGCCTGAAATAAACGGATCAGGCTGAAGTTGGTTAGATTTTTGATTGTGCTCGGGTTGGGCTGCCCAATATCAGCTCGGCTTGTCCAAACTTGAATGTTTTTCGAGTTGAGATTAGTTTGAACGTGGATAGTTTAAAAGTTTTTTCTTATAATTAAGATTTTTTTAAGAAAAAAAATAAAAAGAAAAATTTTGTTGCTATTAATATTCGTAAAATTCTCATATGAACGGTCAGACTCAAACTATCACAAGAATCTACGGAAAGAGAGTGCTACGTGGGTCAATACCTGCGTGATGACGTGGCACTTCCTGTGTGGGACCAATCTGTAGAAAGAAAGGAGCTCGAGTAGAGAGTGACGATAGTCAGCGCGACTCATGGCCCTTCACTCTCTCTCCAATTTCTTCTCCTCCTCCCTCTGCATCTCGCCGCCGCAACCGCCTTTCACCCACCTCTCCTGCCGCCCTCATAACCTTGAGTTCTCGAAAAGCACGCTTTCCAACTCCACTTTGACACCGCTAGTGGCCGCCATAACACCACCGTCTATCGATGATAACTATCTAGTAGCAAGCGTGGTGTACCCTTCGATGGCGTATTCTAACATCTTTTACTTCAAATCCGGCTACTTCAACGTGCAGATCAAAGTGGATGAGAACGAACCTGAGGATAGTGTCGTGAATCGGTTCAGGAGATCTGTTTTAAGGGCAGGGATTGTACAGGAGTCGAAAAGGAGAAGATTCTTCGAGAACTCTCAGGACAAGAAGAAGAGAAAAACTAGAGACGCTGCCAGAAGGAATCGCAAAAGGTTCGTTTACTTTACTTATTATTCTTCTTTCGCCTCTCTACTCTTTGAGTTCTTAGTGGATTCGAGTTCTTTGGTTATCAAATGAATTTGTTTTTTTTTTAATCTCAAACGTCAGACGCCCAAAACCAAGAGTGCAGATCAAAAAGGAAGATCCTAGAAGGAAACAAATTGATGATGAAGAAGATGATAACTGGGATATTCCAGAAGATTCAATAGACCTTCCCTATGTTAAATAGACAAACAAACACATACATAATAACTCTAATCATTGTTTTGATTTTCAGAACCTGTTTGATGTTTACCTTAATCAAAATTGAAACAAAACCTGTGTTTCTCATCATAAAAATATTCAAAATTTTTCACCTTTCAGTTGATCACCCCATATTGGCCTTCACTCCAAACGATCGGTTCGTGTCTGCTATCGAAACTGGGAATGAATTGGATAAGCGGAGGTCGTTCGTAGGCTCATTCACCTTTAGCTCTGATTTTTTGGGATGAAAATCCGTCCTTTCTTTCTCCGTGTCAAATTCCTTGAAATAATTGAATAGCTCATCGTCCTCGATTGATCATCTCAGTTAGCAGTGACTCATTCAAACCCAGAAAACTCCCTGCCGAGTTTAAACAAAGGGATGAAACATCTGAAATTGATTAGTACCTAAAACTTTTTTCCCATGCACTTTCTTACTAACCAAACGTCAGGCAAACTTGTGACTAGCATCATTCCCAAAAAGGAAACGAAACGCTATCATAATCATACCCGCCCATCGGAGACTGAGTACCAGTTTATATCAAATAATGGCTTTTTAAAAAAGGTGTAATTCGCACTTGATACTCTTCAATTTGAAGGATAAATTCTACGGCTCTGCTGTCTTCTAAGCCATTAATGTGTAAACATCCTCCATTTATGCGAATACCATTAATGTTTTGAGTTTGGTTTCCTCTGACTCGAGGGTAATTAGCTTGGTTTGATTTAATTTAAGGTTGAGCTTGAGTATTTTCTTTAATTTTTAAGTTTCAAGTTGGTCTCGAATTTGCTTTTAGGCTTATAGCTTCGGTTGATGCCAACAGAGGAAATGCAAGATCAACTAAAAGACAACAAAGGGAAAACTTTCAAGGACTTTAAGGATGATTAAGGATAAGCTTAAATTTTCAAAGGATCTCACCTAAATCACAAATAAAAGCACACTTCAAAAAAAAAAGGAAGGTCTCGAGGCTCGAATGAGATAAATTATAAATAGATTCTTAAAGGCATATTTAAGAGGATCAAGCATTCTTTGTAAATATTCAATTGTGGCTTAACTCGTTATTTGGCTTTTGTATAAATCTAATCAATGATTCAAAAATTTAAATGGAACTTAAATCGGTAAAAGGTTTAAATTGTTTTAAAATTAGTTTAAGGATTACCTACAAAAAAAATTGAATTTTAATCAAAAAGTGTTAAATAAAAATTTATTAATTGATTTCGGTTTGTAAAAATTGATTAATTTTTGAAAACATTGTGGTTAATTAATAAATTGATCAATTTTTAACAATAAAAATTATTAAAGTAAATGAATTGAAAATTTTGAAATTTGAATTGAAAAATCGTCTGATTTAAAGTTTCCCGATTGAATTGACTTAAATAATTCAGTTTTTTATCATTGAATCTAATTGTTCTAATAGGAACAAGGCTTTTATCTCACTTTGGAGTTGGTCTAAAGCTTTTAGGATTTTTTTGTTATTGTTTTAAAATATTTATTTCTTTTTCTAATTTACGTTAAATGGATTTCACAAATCTAACATGAGTAAAGCATTAAAAGCAAATATTAAATAAAGCAAAAAAGTAAATATGAGCAAATATTGAAGCAAATAAAAACAAGTGTTAAATATCATAACATGATCGACAGCAAAGCTGATCGTTACGGGTTATAATACTCAATAATTAATAACACAAATATCTATTACAAGATGTAATATGTAAATAAAAAGATTTCTTCAAAAAAATGTAAATAAAAAGAGCAAATATCAAATATTAAAGTAAATATAGGAGCTTGATGAGTAGCAGAATCGGTCCATTACAAGCTGTGTATAAATAAAAGTAAATGAAGAGCAAATATTAAATAAGAAAATAGTTCACATTAATCTTTAATTATTGTTCAAATGTAAAGCATTACAAAACCTTTAAGGTTTTAAAGAAGAAAAAGAAAAAAAAAGTAAAAGGGGGCCAAATACAAAGACTTAATTTTCAATTTAGGTGTAGTGTTGATACAAAGCTTCGGTAGAAGTTTTGACTTTAGCTTTAGGTAGCTTTAGGTATTGAGGCCAATGCTTTCCAGAGAAAGGGGAGACGTTCGAAGGTTGGAAGAATAAGAAATTGGAGGAAGAACTTGAAGAAGAATGATTGCTTCCTTCGTCTTCAATTTGCCCTTTGTATAGGCTTCTTATGTCCTTTTTGTCTTTGCACACCTTAAAGTTGGTGTCACCCTTTCCGAAGTCATGTTTAGCTCTCGTTGGTGCAAGCTTTGTGTCTTGTCAAATAATTCTCTCTGTTTTTAATTGGGCCCTTATATTGGGTTGATACAAATAGTATTTAGATTACATGGCTTAAGGTCACATTACAATAAATTGACCAAATTAATTTCTTGATCTTCTGGATCATTGTCTTCATTGTTTCTTGAAGTTGGCATGGATGATCTTGATTTTAGCATTTGCTTTGTTATTGAGAGCCTTTAAACGTTTTTGTCAAAGAATCAAAACATTGTCTTTCATTTTGACTTTCAAAACTATCCGAAATTAGTTGAAGGGTAACTATACTTCTTAGATGGCCAAAAGTTATTTTTCTGTTTCCATATTTAGGGAAGGTCTTTCTCTAGGTAGAGAAGTTGGTGGTGTTTTGAATTGTAAAAGTTTAAAAGCACATGATATGGAAAGTCTTTCTTTAGGTAGAGAAGAAGTTGGTGTTTTGATTAGTAAAGGTTTGAAAGCATATAAAGTTAAAGAATGTCTTTTGTCGTTAAGTTAAGCTTGGAAGGGCTTATCTTAATAACGAACAAGACATTTTGAAGACTTTTTCATAGTTAGTAGCTTTAGGATATTATGAAGTGTTGTAAGTAGGTTATATGAATGGAAATGTCGAGAGATATAGTTCATATATAGCTCTGGACTGCTCTTTAGCCAACTCAATTATTTTAAGCTCCTCCCCAACTTTTTGTAATTCTCTTTTCTTCTTAGAGAAGTTTGGTCCACAATAATGTCGGGGAGCATGTCTTCTCAATTTAGAATCAAGGTGTGCAGTTTGATTGAGTAGTTGTTGATGTAATTGTTGCACTTGAAGAGATACAACATTGACCTTTGAATTTAATTAGTGTCTCTGTTGGGATAAACCATTAAGCTTTAAATTAATTTGATGAAGGACATTGTTTTGTGTTACAAAAGTTTGTATATGCCAATTTAACACTTCTTTTATCGAAAAAATAGATACTTGATTTTCTTGTGGATTGATTCTTATTAATTGTTATTATGGTCTCACAAATACCCCAATTGTCTTATTAGTCTAAGCTTTTAAATGCGAAAAATCTTACTTATATGATCTCATCATCACACGAGATAATATTTTGTGGATCTCTTTAGGCATTGGAGAAATCATCGGTGCAAAGCATTTTGGTTAGATATAATGTTTCTTTTCAACGCTTTCAACAATTCATAGAGATCTTTTAGAGGCTTAGGATTCTTAATACCAATCAAAGGCTTCAAGCTATAATCATCTCCATCATGTTTGGGTTGGATCTTCTTTTAAGGTTGACACTTGGATCTTCCCTTAGACTTTTTGTGAGGCTCTTCTTTTCATCGTGGGACATAATCTTCATCTTCATTGTATTCATTCATCCAATATTTACAACCTGAATCGCACATAGATAGATTTACATTTAAGATGAAATGTACATTAACATGACTAACATACATTTGATGTCCATTGAGGTAGAAATTCTTTATTAGAAAATGTTGGAGCAAAATATATTTTAGTTGTCTTAAGATATAGCCATGTCTTAATTTAATAGTCACCTCAACTAGAAGCAATTCAAAAGGATATAAGAACTGGATTTAGGGATAACAATTGAGTCAATCTAAGTTAAAGTCAACAAGTATGACTTGAATTGACGAATTTTGGGTTGTATTAAGGTTTATGGTTCAATTCAAAACTTAGACAAAGAGGATTGGATTTCCTTTCTTAGAGTAGCATTATTTTAATGTAATTATTTATAATGACATTGACATAATTTATAAATTTAAGAAATTTGAAATGAAAAATGAAAAATGATGTTGTCTTGGATAGTGTACATTAAAGAGACACCGTTTTAAGACAATTTTAACTAAATTTAGTCCTAACTTGAGTTATGCATCTTGAATCTGATTGAACTTTACTTGACTTAACCAATTGTTATCTTTAATTGAATATCTTCTCAATGTAAATTCAACACTTCAGAGGGTACTTCTTTCTATTTGTTTCTGTTTTCAAATTCAATAAAAAAAATTTGTTTGTATGAATTTTTAGTTTTTATTTTTGGTTTTGGTTTCTTTCAGTTTTTAAAAATTATGAAAACTATAAAAAATGGTTTTTGTTTCCTGTTTTTGTTTTTTCTCTCATAATCTAATTTATTATCATTTAAATATATATGATTTAATTATATATTTTTAATAAAAAAATATGAATAATTTAATTCAACATTATATTTATATATTTAATAAATTTAAATTTATTATAAACAAATTATGAATAATTTAATTTAATTTAATTTTATAATTAAATTATATATAATTAAATTTAAAATATATAAATATTCAAACAAATTTTGATTTAATAATTAGATTATATTTCAAATAAATATTAATTTATAAATAAATTTTTAATTTTTAGATTATTTATTTTGTTAAAATAACATAATTTTATTAATAATTTGTTAATAAATATTATATAAGAAACTAAATAAATTTATTTAATTAAAAGTAATTTATCTTTAAGTTTAATCTAAATTATAATTATTATCAGTGATAAAAATACAATTACGCTAACATTAACAACCAAACAGGTTTTTGTTTTTATTTGAAAGAAAAACAGAAACAAAAAACTGAAAATTACAACAGAAAAATATAAATGAAACCAAACGATCTATAAGTTTATAATAATTTAATAAAAATTAAGAAATTCAGGATTATTCTGTTAATGTTTTATTTAACAGATGGAGCTAGTCCACACAAAACTACTTTTCCAATAAATGCTTATTAAGTACAAACTTTGCAAGTTGTTGTTATGAAGTTATTATCTTGTTTAAATTAGTGACAAATGCCTGCAATTATTGTGCACTGCATGTAAATATATGGAGGGTAAGGACTTATTAGCAATTTGCTGCAAGTTAATGTGCACCAACGAGTAACGACCGCTTGCTCTTGGAACTTTGCAAGAGTTATCACGTGCTGCTCACGGGGATGTAAAGCTCTTGTTTAAAAAAATAAAAAGAAATGAAAAAGTAAAATATCAATTTAGCACTTCGCTATAAATAAGTCGCAAAGCCGCGCCTTCAAGATGCTGAGTAGGGTTTTTTGTTCTATGGTCTTTGTTTTAGGGTTTTTTGCGTCTGAGCTCTGCTCGATTTGGGTCATTCCTGTGTTAATGTTTCGCTCACAAGTCTCTAAAATTGTTTTCTTGTTTATTTGCTGAAGGTTTCCTTGTTTATCCTCTGCTATGTAACAATCGATGTGTTAAAACTTGGATCTTGAAGATGGAGAATGATATGATGATCATGATATGTTTCCCTATTGGTTTGATTGCCGTGATGATGGCATTCGATCTGTATTAGCTCTACCTGATCGTTCTCCGTCTAAATCTTCTTCCTTTTTTCTATAATTTTTATGACCTTGATTCTTCTTCCTGGTTATCCTTTCGCTTTTTTTAAAAATTTTTGCATTTCTAAACGCCCATTTGCGATGAATTTCTCTTCTACACATTTTGATACCAAAAGTTTGAGTCTGGAATTTTTGATGAGGGGATTTATTTCGACTCTACAGTTGTTGATTCGACGACTTTTGTTGATCATTTTTTCAACAATTTCGAACGTGCTGGCTAGGTTCATCATTTGTTTCTAGAATCTTCATGACTTGCCCGCTTCTTTTATCATTTTAAAGTTTTCTTGGTATGTCTTGAATCTGTCATTTGACCTTTGTCCGGTGAAAGCGTTATTGAATCTTCAACGTAAAGATCCAAACTTTTATGTTTTGTATGAAAATAGGAAGAGTCTCAACATAAAAACGGTAAGTTTAATCTTGACTAACATAAGTGAATGCTTGTTCAGTGAATCATAAGCCTAAAATGGTAAAGTAGAAATGAAAAGACATCACATAAATTTCGAGCTCTGGTCTTGAGTTTTGCATCTGAAAGGCATTAAAAAAAAGTTGAAAGAAGCTGTTAAAGAGAAGTAAAACGTTAGCAGAAACGAGATTGTAAGAGAATGAACAACTGGACCCTCGTGCAAAAGATGAGCAAAAGAAAAATGGTGGATGGTGTTATTTACTAGGCACATAATGTTTCAAATTGCCTCCACTTTGGGTGAGGTAGTGTGGTTATATACAATGCTTCTTCTGCATTGGGTCTCTGCCGTTCTGCAGAAGTAGTCGAGTTCAGGACCAACGCTCAGACCTCTCAGAAAAACCATTGCGAGAAGAACAGAAAACAGTTTAACTCTGGAAAAGCCTGGAAATTAATGAACGTATATATGTTGGTATAAATATGTGTGAAGGCATATCAGTTCAAGAACAAAGGTTTCACATCCTTTCACGTGACTCAAACAACAAAATCCACGAAGATCCTAATCCAACACACAAAGCAAGCGAGCGACATAACCTTAGAGAACCCAAAGCTGAAAACGAACGTTGCCATCCAGGCCTGAAGAGAGTGGAATTCTTTTCTTTAAAGTATCGGATATGGAGAGGAGGCATGGAGCTTTGGTGGGTGGCGTTTACTAAAGCAAAACTGAGAAAGACCATGTTAGTCAGCACTAACAATGCCTGGAAGAGAGGACAATGAAGAAAATCGACGGGTGCAGCTATAGAGCTACCTTTCTATTAATATGATGTTTCGGTTCTAATCTAAGGTACTAAATTAATTGTGTTTTAAAACTTATATTAGTGACATTTAAGTGATTTATGTTTAATGTTCATATTATTTATATTTTAAGAAAATATTTTTTTCTAAAAAAAAATGAAAACTATAAAGATTTATTTTGAAAATTTTAAAAGTTGAAAATTTTTTCAGAGACCATAAAAAGTTTTATCTTTACTCCAAAAAAAGATATTACCTACTTTTTCTTTTTTTTACTAACTATTTATTGAACCAATCTAGATGTGATTAAGGAACTCTGATGTCCACTTGATACCAAGTATTAATTAGGAAGTGGTGTAGCATACATAAGATTACCCTACAAATGAATAAATTAAAAATTCGAGTCTAGCCCATACCCATTTTTTAGAGACAATGAACGGTTGAGCAGCCAAAAAAACTGCAACTATGAAGTTCTTGTCATCATTAATTCTTAAAATCACCAGAAATTCAATAGACAACCAAGTCCATCAGCTTCCTTGTTTAGAAAAAAATTTCATTGATTTCACAAGGAAGCAATCTCTCTGCCCCATTCTTCGTACACCTAAAGGTAACTATCACAATTAGGAAGTTGTAGGACAATGATGCACCTGAAATCTGGGTGCCTAAGTTGTTAAAGCATTTGTAGAGGATGCACCTGAAATCTGGGTGCTTTAAGTTCTTAAAGCATTTGCAGAGGAAACACATCGGGATACCAGCGGGTATCGTCTCAAATTCGTCAAAGCGTGTCATCCGGTAAGTCTTCCATGTGCTTCGTCTTTCCTTTTGAATTTTAAATTGCTCGTCATTTCTTAGTCACAATATTTTCCTCCCTAATTCACAGATCAATCACACGAGACAGCTTCTGAATCCGGTTTAGCAGGAAGTCCCCTTGCCTGATGGTTGCTTGGTACAAAGCATTCTTTGCATCAGGCCTGCTCGTTTCTAGGACACCTGCGACCTTATCAATCTTGCAATGGAGCTTCCCTGCTGCAATAAAATGCGAAAGTTCCCTGGAGAATGGAAATTTTTTTTCTTTCAGTAAAAGATGTAAGGGGGGGAAAAAAAACATGAAACCTCAAACCAAATGGAAGAACCTAAAAATCATGCCACTTACAGATCAATGAACTCCACTGTCACACCAAAAGCCTTGGCCATTGCTTCAATAGTAACACTCTTGTAGGATTCCAAAAATTGGGAATAAACAACAGTTCTGACCTCCCTCATATAATATCGGAAGTGTGGATGCAAATACCGGTCCAGCTTAATTTGCTCGGCCAGTCCAGCTAAAACAAAAGTCAAAGAATAACAGGCAGGGAGAAATTCAGTGGTAAATATGGTAAGAACGGGCAGTTTGAGCAATTGAATGGTAAATCAATTATCAAAGGAGATATTTATTGCTTCTGACATAAGAATTAATCTACTGCTAGACTCAAGGTTTGCAGTAGAATTATAATATAAAGTCAAGATTTTTTGTCTGCTTACCAAATGCTGAGAATAATGATTTGTATTGACAATCATAGAGTGAGTTTAAAAATTCCGAAAGATATGGGATTTTCCCAATCACTGTCAAGATTTCAGGAGCATCAACCACCTGTCAATTTTTATAGTTATCAAGTCATTTATGGCTAGTACTGCAGTTATTTGAAAGCTAAGCAAATAACCAAATAAATAACAGGGCAAGTGGCAATGAGCACCTTTTGCTTCAGCAAAACCCTGTCCAACGATATGATACTACTAAGAACGGTGTAAAATATGAAGGTGTCATAAGGAAGAAGTTCATAAGTAGTGAAGGTTGATATGGAGTCCAGAAACAAATTGGCAGCTTTCTTGAAATTTCTGGTGGACATGCAGTACAAGCCCTCGTATACCTTCAAACGATTTTTCCTTTCCCAGTCACCTCCTTCCTCAAACAAGCTGTGATCAGGACCAATCAGTTAAACAAAACACAAAATCCACGCTCCTAAAAATCAAATTAATGCCTTCGCTTACTTCTTTGCTTTGTCTATACTCCTGGAAATGAGGTCAAAGTCCATGTAGAAAAGACCAAGTTGTAGTGTATGGAATACTAAATCCATCTTTTGCCCAACTGCAACCGTCTTACTTTCTGTAATCTTGGGTTGTTCTAATGCCCTTTCCTGGATTCCAAAGTGAACTCATTTAAGTAAGATATGATAGAAAAAGAAGAGCTAAAAGAGCAGGGCAAGTAGCATTAAGTTAGGAACCTTGTCACCAATCCTGATGTAGAACAATGATTTACCCAAATGTGCCTCTCGAACTTCACTTTCGCCCAAGTTTTCTTCAGCATCAGCAATCCTACAAGATGTCATGGAGGAGGCCTATGTTAATGTAAAACAAACTACTAGTGCAGCAGGAAGTGAATTTTTAAAAATCCAAAGAACACGAGTGATGCAGGAGGCAGTACTAATTGTTCAATCAGATCAACCACTGAATAATAAAGAAAATTCTTTTGCCTGGCCTATATCAGAGCAAACTAACTCTATCACCATCCTTTGAAAACTTGGTCAGAATAATCTTCACGTGATTGAAACTAACTGGATAATTGAAATCTATGTTCCACAATGGATACAAGGAGTAGAATTTTGTTTGTATAAGAAAATGCATGAAGTCGTAGACATGATTATTCTTATTATCCTCGCAGCCCATATGAAACAATGAAAGTAACAGAAAACAATTTAACCAAAAGCGAAATCAGATAAAATTTGATAGATTGACCTCATCATGATATTGATTTCATTACTAGAAATTCTCTTTCCTCACAAGAATTCACCTTGATATGTGGTCCACTCTGAAATGCAAAGTTACAGAAGATTGACAACCAAAGATGAATGATTATCCCAAAGTTGGTTTTTACTTATCCATTATTGGCAACTGAAGATGAAACAATTGCCATCAATACATGAGACGACAAAAGGTATGCTAGTGTTTTGCATATTCACAACGGAGCCATAAGAGGATTATTGTGTCTATTTAAACATCTCATACTCATAATTAATAGGCCTCGACCATCAAACAGTAAGCCTGGATTTTCCAAAAGTTCAAATAACTTAAGGCCATAAAAAGAGTATAACTTAATCACAATTTATTGCTTTGTAACCAGGGTTCCCTATCTAACTCCTGAAAACGAGTTGGTTTCTTACTTTGTACTTTGTTCATACCTAAAATCCAAACAGAAATTAACAATAAGCAGTCACCTGGTTAATTTCTATCTATCGCATCGCAAGTAGTCTAGCATAAATTTTCCCAGGATAAGAAACGTCACACAACCATAGCTCCTAAATGAAACTAGCTAGTAGAAATATAACTACGATGCTACATAATGGTTTTTAATCAGTACTAATTACTAAGTTCGCGCTCAAACCCAACTAACATAAATTACGAGAATCATGACCAACTCAGATTTGAAATCTCCACATAAATTTTCATCTGCATTCAAACAATTAAAACAAAACCTGAACACCTAAGGAAACTCACTTCTCGTCGAGACATTTAAGTTCATCCTCATTCTTCGCGCGCATCGAACAAAAAAAGTCCCGGTCTCTCTCCACTAACCCATCGGCCACTAGGTTCTCATAAAATGGAGCCATATCTACACAGCAGAAGAATTCACAACAGTTTAAAAAGAAAAAGAAAGCGAGAAGTAAGCGAGTTAGGGTTAAACAAATTCAATGAGCTGTAAATTACCATCGGCATTAACTGCGGCGAGGACTTCCTCCTTGAGGCGCACCTTCTCAATGTCTAGGACCTCGGGGTGTGTAAGGAGAAAGCGCTTGTTAGCGAGTATTAGCTGTGATTTCTGATTTTCTTCTTGACCTTCCATGGAGTGAGCGAGTCGACTCAATTGTATCTCTGTCGTGTTAGATGCTCAGTGCCTGGGGGGTTTCTTGTGGAAGGAGAAAAGAAAATATACTGTTTCATCGCATTGTTAAAGTGTTGGGATGGGATCTGGTATTACGCACGTAAGCTGGAACCGAAAACTTAACCGATTTATTCTATTAACTAAACTTTTCAAATGGGTTTTTAAATTTTTTGTTTTAAATTATTTTAAAATCTTTTGTTATTAATTTATTAATAAATTCTTACATACTTAAATAAATTAATTAATTTTTGTAATAATTTCTTTTTTCAATTAAACTTTAAATAATTTTAACCATATTACAAAATCTTTAATTTTATTCAAATTTTAGCCAATTTTATAATTATCTAATACTGGTTGAGCTTTTTAAATTTTAAACTTCTTGCTTTACTGGTTTAATTTTCGATCTTTTAATTTAAAGAAGGTTATTAGTTTTTAATATGGTTTTTAGAAATTGTTTTATAATTTTCCTATTTTCTTATAAAAATAAAATGATGATTGGTGATAATATATTAATAAATGTTGTAAAGTAAAAAAATTATATTTACATTTTATATAATATTATTAATAAATATAAAAATAAGTTTATCATGTTTTATTAATAACTAATTAATCATTTAAATATGTAAAAAAATGAACTTCCTAAAATTAGTAAAACTTTAAATCTTAAAATACAAAATTTATTCAATAAAGGCTTTTTATGTTTATCTTATCATTAAAATATTATAGAAATTTGAAAAATTTTTATTTTTTGAAATTATTAGATTTTAAAACTAAAATTAAACAAAATATCAATCTAAAGAATTAAAGCATATAATTTTTTGTTTCTATCATTTAAATTTTAAATATGACTGATCCAAATAATTTTGAGTATTTTCATATACGATTATTAATAAAATTATTTATTGTATTTTTAAGCCAATTATACTTATCAAATATTCTTGAAAATGTTATAAAATGAATAGTTTATATGCCATTAGATCGAATACTAATCTTTCTTTTCGTAGACTACTGCTCTCTCTCCAACTTAAAACTTTTATTACATCACATGGTAGTTTAATTATGACATTGCCAAGTTGGATAAATGATGTTTTTTTTTTTTTTCCAGTTTAGCACACAAAATTCCATTTAATGTAATTCTCAATGATAATTGATAAGGGGTGGCAAAGGGGTACGAATTAAGAGAGAACAAATAGAAAGTTTTGAAGGGCTCTAGGGATAATTAAGAAATATCCTAAAGTTTTCAAAATATCTCATATAAAACAATCAAAGGTTCGCTTAAAAGAAAAGTTCACTTTAAAGAGGTCTTTAAGGCTTAATTGGATAAGTTAAGGTCTTCTTAAGATCTCTAATTTAGCTTTTTGTCTCTTCCAAAACCTTTTTTATGACTCTTTTCAAGATCTTATTAGTTCTAATTTTGTGTTTAAGTTGGTTTGCAAATAAAAGGTTGTAGTTATTGTTACGGATCAATTCTAAGAGTTCTAAGCAAATAAAAGCTTGTAGTTATTGTTATGCAGGGACGGATCCAGAAATTTTTTTAAATAGGGGAAAAATTTTAATGGAGACAAAATTTTATTTTTAGTGGGAGCAAAGTTTTAATTGGAGAAAAATTTTATTTTTTTAATGAGATCAAAACTTTAAATAATAATTTTTCATATAAAACTTTAATTTTTTGATATAAAACTTTATTTTTGGGCTCACATTACATTAAATTGATCAAATTAATTTATTGGTCTTTTGGAACATTGTTTCTATTGTTTTTTAAAGTCAATGTAGATAACCTTGATTTCAATAATTGCTTTGTTATCTCAAAATATTAGTCTTCAGTCTTTGTAGCTGCTAATAACATTTGGTCTTTTGATTTTTGTTAAAAAATAAAATGGGTTCACTTTACTTTAATGATTGAGGATTTTGGGCGAGCCATTCCCCTATAACCACTCAATGGGCTTTGTTTCTTTGCAAAAACTTATTCAAACATTAAACTTTAAATCTTCTCATCAATACCATAATGTCCAATTGTAGGTCATATATTATATTCGTACTTCCATATTAATGCCTAGGGGATGAAAAATTTAGAAACAAATAAAAGGCTTGGCAAAAAAATGTGTTCGTAGTCTTTATATGGTGACTGGTCGACTTATATAAGTTAAAGTTATTAAAATTGATGTAACAAGAGTTTGTAGCAACATTGGTTAATATAATGATCGAGCAATATGACTTCAATTTATATTGATGATATCCTACTTTATTCTCATACTCTATAAGAACATCAAGTCCTATTGAAACAATTTTTAGACCTTGCAAAAAAGTATGAGATCATGCTTTCAGTCCACAAAAGCCAGAATTTCTGATAGTTTCTATTAGCCTGGACCACACGTAACTAGTGAATTACTAAACTTCCTAGAAACAAACCTTTCTGTTAAGCAAATCCAATAGTTTCTAGCGATTGTAAATTATATCAGGGACTTCATCCCTCATGTAAGCATACCAACCAATTGTCAAAGCTACTGAGGAAAAATTCACCACTATGGAACCTCGATTAGACAAAAGTAGTGAAGCAATTAAAGCAGATTAGTCAACATCCGCTTTTATAAAAAAATTTTGACAAAGGAAAAAGAATCTTGCGAACTGATGCTAGTGAAGATTTCTGAGGAGCAATATTAATAAAGAGAATAGAAGGAAAGAGATTTTATTATGGATATGTGAGCGGATAATTTTACTCTTATAATGACATTGCTTGACCATCTCAATCCTAAACCTTTGCCTTTTAGGATGCCCAAAACTCAAATGATGATGTTCCTATCATTGATGAAGAGGATTTGGGTAAATTTTTAACAAAATTAAAGACATAAGGAGCGAGCCCTAATAAAAGGAGGAGAAGAGACAATAATAGTGACAACACGAGTAGATAAGTTTCTCTATCAACCTTGCAATCATAGCTAGAACCTATCAAAAAGGGATGAGACGATTAAAATTCCTTTTCATTATTGTCTTTGTGGGTCTTTATATTTAAAGTTGTTTGTATTTATGTTGAGGTGTCACAACTTGTCTTTTATGATGTGATTTTTTTTCTTATGCATTTACTGTATGATATGACACTATTCTTATTTAGAGTTGTTAATGTAACATTGTTCTTATTTAGAGTTTTTTGTTTTTTTTAATCTCCTGCCTGAATTTTAATTTATGTGGTGAAGATTGGTCAGTTTAGATCCCTAAAAGGTTGGTCAGCTTAGATCCCTAAAAGGCAAGCATTGAGAGTTGACGCTTGTTGAGAGATGAAGGGTTTGTATCTTAGCTAACATACTTGGGGTCTTAGTTACAATCATGTTTGTTTATCTTTAAGATTTTATAAAGGTATGCTTTATCATATTGCGAGTAGTTTCCTATTATCCCTGTAACCCTCCTTCTAGGGTTCTTGTGTGCTATCAAAGCCGTGAGCTTCTCTAGTGAACGTTGTAAAGTTATTGTTGATAAAAGTGAGTAAGGAGAGAACCCAAATAACTATGAGTGAAGTTCTAACTTCATCAGTAAACTCAGTTCATTTCTCTTCATTCTTTATGAAAATTCCCTTCTAACCTTAAGAAAATTCTCTTTAATAAAATAAAAATATTGTAAAAATTACCCACTTACTCGAATACGTTAAGACCAATGATACTCAACTACCCTTATTAAACCCTTATAGTATATATCAAAGATCTAGATCATTTATAAGGAGTATTAGCTCTTTAATTTCTACACATAGATCTCAACCTAAACTGATCCAAGGTTCTAGATTGGACCAATGTAGCTTAAAATTTACTTTTGCAAAACAATACATAACTCTTGAGTTTCCCTCTAAACTAATCTCTTTATTGTTAGACAAGGTTACACATATCTCCATATAGGTGTTATGCGCATGGTCCTAACGTTACATGGAAGAAAAGGGATTCTGGAAACAACTCAAATTTCTCTATTAGACACGACATATACATCTTACCATAATGTCTTGTTCAACACCATCTTGGCCATTTACACCAATGGAAGTGTCATAATGACTATTGCTTAAAACTTTAACATCAAACTTGATGATCTAACTCTACCTATGAAACTCAAGGTTTAAATTGAAATTATTAGAGCTGAGAAAGATCTTATTGTTATCATGGCTACACTTCGTCATCAGATCACTTATAGATTGAAAAACTATGCTTTAGATTTGAACTTCTCAAACTCTACACAAGATATCTTTTATATTGTTAGACCCCGAACTTTTCTTAGAAGACTAGAACTAATAAATGAGAAATGTGGATATGTCCATGTTCTGCTTTGGTGTTTCTGGTGGATAAGAGATTTTGAAATGAGAAGAATTAAGGTGAAATTTAGAAGTAGAATGAAAGCAAAAATGAAGTTGAATTTGTATAGTAAGTTGATGAAGAATATGTACATATATGTATGTTCTGTTGTTGATGTTCTTGATTAATCATGGACTATATTTTTCTTTATAGATGATATTGATTTGAAATGAAGTTGAGAATGAGGAGTAAATGAAGTAGAAAAGGTGGTCTTGGTATGAGTTTGGTTAAGGAAAGATTGTGAAACAAAATGGATGGTTGATTTGGAAAATATTTATGGAGTATGCTTCAGTCTTTTAGCCACAACTTTTTCTCTTGTTATCCAAACGAGATGATTCTTCATTTGGATTAAACTAAAAACATATAGATACATTTCTTATAAAGACATCAAATTTAAATTATGTCTTTAAGAATCTCAAAATTTGTCACGAAGTTGAGAATTGGGTGCAGTGCATAGGTGGATGAACAAAAAATTTATATTCTAAATTCAAGGGCAATTATGGATTAATCTAGGCTGATTTGGGTAAATGTGTCTTCTGGAAAGTTGTAGGTATTTCTTTTATCTTTCCAATGATATATAGTATGAAATTTTTGGACTTCTAAGTTGAAAGTTACGGTCCTTGTAAAGGAAGATATATCTTCTATCTTTTCGCTTCTTCTATGTTTTGTATCTTCTATGTTTTGCTTTTTTGTGTTTTGCTTCTTCTACCTTTTGCTTCTTCTGTTTTTTGCTTCTTCTGTCTTTTTGCTTCTTTTGTAATGATGTCATCTTCTTCTGTGTTTCTTCTGTGATGACGTCATCTTCTTTTGTGTTTTGCTTCTTTTGTGATGACGTCATCTTCTTCTATGTTTTACTTCTTTTGTGTTTTGCTTCTTCTGTGATGACGTCATCTTCTTCTATGTTTTACTTCTTCTGCCTTTTTATTTTTTCTGTGATGACGTCATCTTCTTCTATGTTTTACTTCTTCTATGTTTTACTTGTTCTATATTTTCACCTGGCCTATTTTCTGTTCCATTTTGGCCCTTCAAACGATAAAATCTGTCTTTGTGATCTTCATGAAAGTTGTAGATCTTGAAGTCTTCTTTCGAGCCATCTAAAGAACACCTTAATCAGAAATTTCTAGAGAAAGTTATGGCTGTTTCCCCGAAACAGGTTCAGTATGATTGAGGAAAAAAATAAGTTTGATTCTTTTGGCCATAACTTCTTCTTTAGACACCTAAATGACTTGATTCTTAAACCATTTGATTTGTAAGACATTTTTCTACATTTCTGCCAAAAATTATAGCCATCTGAAATGACATGAGAAAGATTGAGTGAAAAATGTGAGGCTGGTACAATGAGTGTACTCTTAAATAATAGGAACTGGTGTTATTCCACTGAATATACCTCAGTATTTTTGATGATTTCTAGTTCAGTGGAGCTCCAAATGAGATGATTTCTAATTTGTGGTAAACTAGAGACATGGAGCTACAAATGGTATGAAGAAATTAGAATCTAATCCAGTCTCTACAATGTTTAAATTCCGGATAGAAGTTGTGGCTGGTATACTGAATTGGACAAGAGTAGTCCAAAAATGTTTGAAGTGTATCTTTCAAATCACTGAACCAAATGGATTGATTTTGGTGTCATTGGAAACTTAAGATAAGGGAGATCACTTTTTTAGAAGAAAGAGTTATGTCAGAATAGTCAAGGGTGCTTTTGGTAAGACACTTAAGTATAAAAGACATAAGGTATAAATAGAAGGGCAAATGGGACATTTCTCAATCATTAAGGGCATAATTGAAAGAAGAAGTGTTGTCTTGCATTTTAAGAAGAAAGAAGAACAAAAATTAAAGAGAAAAAAGAGAGAGTGTCATGAAGAAGAGAGAGAAATACGAAGAGAAGAAGAGAAGGAGAGAAAGAAGAGAAAACAA